>CACRXP010000060.1:1675982-1692939 GCA_902702965.1 Spirometra erinaceieuropaei
TCCAGTCATTGACCGGGGCAGTTCTAGAAACTATAACTTTCACTCTGTGGGATGTGACTGTTGCGATTCGGCGTTTTCGTCAATCTTATAGTCCAGGCCCTGATGGTGTCCCAGTAAGCATTTTAAAAGCCGATGCAAACACCATCTTTCCATCCCTCTTATGCAAGATATTTAATCTTGCTCTTGAAAGTGAAACTTACCCTACCTTGTGGAAGGAATCACACATTTTGCCCATTCCTAAGCACGGCAAATCTACATCATTTGATGACTTTCGGCCAATAAACACCCTCCCCGCTGTTTCGAAGATCTTAGAGACATTGATCAAAGATAAGATGATGTGTCACTTAACAGCGAATAACTTACTGAGTGCTGCTCAGCATGGATTCCTCAAAGCTCGATCTTGTGACACCTGTCAACTCTCTTTCTTTGACTATGTTCTCCAATCTAGGGACCATGGTTTTGCTCTTAACAGTATATTTCGATTTCACTAAGGCTTTTGACCGTGTTGACCATGCTCTTCTTCTCTTGAAATTGTCCTCTTTCGGAATAGGTGGCAAACTTTTGAATTTTATATCCTCTTATTTGGGCACTCGCACACAACGAGTTAAGATTTCCAATACCATCTCCAACCCTACACGTGTGAGGAGTGGAGTCATTCAGGGTAGTGTACTCGGCCCGCTTTTATTTTGCCTTTTCGTTAATGATGTACCCGATTTATTTCAGAATGGTAAGCCTTTCATGTATGCCGATGATCTTAAAGTTGCATATCGATATAAGCCGGCAGATCATGACATCGTGCTTGAGCTCCTAAAGAGCGATCTACAGGCTTTCGCCCAGTGGTGCCGCACATGGCGCCTTTCTCTTTCTTGGCATAAGTGCGCAGTCATGGTGGTTGGCGACGACCACCAACCTCAACTACATATTGAAGGTCACTCCATAAATTTGCCCAGGTTTATAAAGGATCTGGGCATATCATACTCCAAGAGTATCAATCTCTCCGAGCACTGTGCCTTGATAGTCTCCATAGCACGTAGAACGACCGGGTTTATCCTCCGAAACGTCAAAACTAGGGACATCAGAATGCGCCTTTACAACATGTACGTTGGACCTGGTCTGGAATACTGTTCATTTTTATTTAGCCTCATGCGTGCTACTGAGCGGAAGAAAACAGAATCCGTTCAACACCTTTTTTCCCAGAGAATTTTAGCCGCGGAACACCGACATTTGTCTTACCAAGAACGTTGCCGGCTTACAGGCCTCGATCCTTTATGGTTCCGTAGATTACAAAAGGGACTATTTTTGCTATTTAAACTCTTATATAATCACACATTTAGCCCACTCACTTCTTTAAGACATCATATCCACCCACGACGTAACAGTCACCGTGAGGTCATCTTATTTCTGCCTCTGGCACGTACTGTTAAATATCGTCGGTTCTTTTCTGTAAATGCAATTGCTATTTGGAATAAACTACCCATGAGTGTGAAAACTCTGCAAAATTATCCTTTATTTAAGAGAACTATTACTCGATTTTTGCATTCAGAAAAGCTCCCACAAATTTTGAGTGCTGAATCTACTGATCGACTGTACCGTAGCGATGGCGTTTGTGGTCTCTGAACACTATGGCCGGTCTCACCAGCTGTTCCTCGACGCCTCTACCTTGACTATCCCCAACTTCATGAAAGGAATTTGACGTCCGATAATCTCCGATACCGTGCAACCTCCCCCCTTCTTGACGGTCGATATTCTACCACCGCCGACAGTTTTTTTCTCCTGAGCCCTCCAAACCACAAAAACCACCATCAACTATATTTTTATGCCTTAAGATCAGGAGTTTTTTTTCACTGCTGGTCGGATTTGTGTTTAATCGCTTCCCTTGACAATGCCTGTAAACTGGCATTAAATTAAAATTTATTTATTTATTTATTTATAAATCCCAGCAGCTTCTGGATACAATTGACTTCCCAGACTTGTCTCAATTAGTCCACTCTTCGACCAGAAACTATAGAGCGTTAGATTTAGTTTTTACTAATGGCATCCTCCCTCTATCGATGGATTTCCATCGTGACCTTTTTAAAAGTGATCATGCATTAATTCTCTGTTGTTTTCCAGTTACCATTTCCGCAAAGCCAACAGTAAACGTAGCTTGTTGACTATGCTAATGTTTGCAGGGAATTAGTAAATAACTTTACAAGCACTCTGGACTGGTACAATATTTTTTTCCAAATAATGTTCTATATTTTTTTAAATTTATTGCAACGCGTAACAGCAGGTCTTCTCGATCTCATTCTACTGAAGACGTTCAGATCGAGTGCCACTTCCTCCACCGCCCTAAATTTTCTAAAAACGGACTTAAAAAGCCACGGAAGCAGCATAAAGATCCTTCCGTGAGCTCATTGTCGGTTCACTTAAAAATCTCTGAAACATTTGAATTAGCTTCGAAAATGAGGCTTGCGCGAAATAAGCGTAGAGAGTCTGTAGCTATTAGCGGTGCGAGTCTATCTAGAGCTGTTGCTAGAATCTCCCATCACCAAGTCATTCTACCTTTGCTCACTTCCAACGAGACCTTCATTGCAAAGCAGTCACGAAATGCAGAATTGTCAGATTCATTCTTTTCCAAACATTTCACCTTTGAAACTGACCCCTTCACTTTAATTCCTCCGTCGTCTGGTGCTTCCCTCAAAACCATTAATTTTGCTCCTGAGAGTATTCAGAAACTGGCAGATCAACGTACTAACTCGCACTCAGTAGGAACTGACATCCCGAACTCTCTTATAAAGCAGCTAAGAGATTTTCCTCCTCTGTCTAGCAAACTCCTTTTAGTGTTCCTCGAAAATGGTCTCTTTCCCGGCTATTGGAGAACTTCTATTATTATTCCAGTATTTATGTTTGGCTGTCGTTCTGATGTTCGGAACTATCTCGGTGCCCATAAGAAACCATTTTTACAAAAATCATTGCAAAATTTGTCGTCATGAGAATTACCGATTTTTCTATAGCCAATCAAGCTAGTAACCCTTCCAAACATGGTTTTTTACCCGATCGCTTATGTAAAACATGTCATATGTTGTTCCTCAATCTACTTACTTCTCTTCGTAACGATCATTTATCTTTTGCCGTCACTTATTTTGATCTTAGTGAAGCCTTTGTTAAAGTGCCATATTAAAGACTCTTATGTAAATTAGGGGCTCTGGGACTTTGTAGCCCTCATATAGACTTTATCAAGTCATACCTGCCTAATCGTAAACAAAAGGTTTTAGTAGAATCTTAATTTTCCACTGAGTGTCCTATTGTGAGTGGTGTCCAACAAGGTACCGTTTTAGGTCCTCTTTTGTCCCTGCTTTGCATCATTGATATCTCGTCGGCAGGTAAACATTCCCAATCCCTTAATTATGCTAATTATCTCAAATGCGTATATTCATTCAATAAATCCACGAGCCACTTTTCCCTGAAACAAGTCCATGTTGATTTGCTTGCATTTTCAGCAAGGAACTCAAAATGACTAGTGGAATTCTCTCCGTTAAAATGTCGTTATATGTGTTTTGGACCTAATAGGCTACCCCATCCAGTAGTCTTTCAAGGCACACCTTTGACTGAGTATACCACCATCATGGATGTAGGCTTAATTCATACCAATAATTTTGATCTCTCGCCACACGCTGACGGAATTACGGCCAAAGTTGCCATAATTTGTGGCTTTATTTCTTACGATATCTATCTTCCCTAAATTAAATGTAGACTCTATCTGATGTTCCCATTCTTGAGTATTGCTGTAAATTCGTTAGTTTGATGAAGGAGAATTGTAGTTTAAAAATCGAAAATGTTCAGAGACATTTTACTAATTATTTCCTACTCAGACAGATGCCACACAACTAACCTAGAATCTTTATGAGTTCGAAGACTGGAAGCAGGTTTCTATCTCCTCTTTCGCATTAATAATAGTTCAAATCTTCCTCGAATTCCAGCCCTACCCTTGTTGGTCGGCCGTACAATCATCGTTCGTGATTCCATCTTCCTCATTTCGACCTCAAGCGGTCTGTCGACGCTCACGGCGGAACCCTCTGTATTCGCCGTCTACTAGTAGTTTTTGTCGTACATCCCTTCTCCACTCATCGGCTGGGCTCGAAGCGGACTGTGGCCGATCGCGTCTCGGTCCCTCTCGTCTGGCCTCTTTGACGCGAATAGTCCCATCCGGCATGCCAATCCTGCCCTGACGATGTCCGTTCTGAATCCCGTATGCAATACCACATGCAGGCCAGTCCTGTCCGACCCTCATACATACGCCTCAAGGCTGGCATTTATTTCTGCCTTGACGATGTCCGATTATAACCTGTTTTATAGCGCCACACGGGGATCAGTCCTGCCCGCATTTTCCTGTTATTATTAGCGAGGGTCTTTTCTCCTGTAAAATCAATCCAATCATTTTAAATTTTTTGGTGAAGTTTTTTCACCGCTCGCTCATCATTTTTGTAAACGGACTACAAATTCAGAAACTATGAATTGCATTTTGTGCAGACACTGCCCATCTCTTCTAAAATTCGTATGTAAATTTATTTTTACTTGCTTTGATGGGACCCGGGCGGGTGTTTAATAAATATTCTTTATTTATCCTTTGATTGGGGCGGGCTATTCTGAAAAATTATGATACCAAGAAACTTGGCAGGGTCAAAACACATGAAAATACAACTGAACGAAAAAATTCCATCTGCCATGTTGAAATTCATTTCCCTAGGCGGGGTAAACTGGCTTTACCTGTTTCAGCGCATACGTCTACTCTACCCTTAATGGATAAATAAAAACATTTGTTTGAAATTGCATGTTTTCCTGGCTGTTCGCGCTTTCCATTCTGGATTTCTTCATTGCTTTTCTTATAACCTCTTATAACCCGGCTTGGCTTTCAGAATCGTGCGAAGCGTATGCGAACTCGGTGGTTTTCTGCAATGCCAATGCGACAGAGGAGAACACGATTACCTACGAAAAACTGTACTAGGAATCTCCAGGTCATTATAACTACATAGATAACATTTGTTTATAACATCCTATTGGGGTTTGCCTGCATCTGGTCTAATGCACTTCGAGGAGAAAACTCTAAACAAACTGGTCAATTTCTCGCATGCACAGACTAATCAGGCTCCATTCACAGTAAGCTCCTCACTGAGGAGCTATGACCGAATTTACTATGCATAGTTTGTTTTTCCTTGGTTAATTTCCGAGGAGATTCATACGCAAACTCGGAGCAAATCTTCCGGAACAGATCATTTCGGGCGCTGTCCGAAATCCGATATTTATATTCGAGTTGAACTCCACCAGCTACTGTGGAATAACGCTTACTAGTCACAGACCTCAGCAGACAGTCAGTAGTATACAATTGTCTAATTATTCACCATACTAAAACCACGGGTATTGGCGAAATGCTTAAGAAACCATGTTTCGCCGATCTTTGCCACTTCCCAAGACAACTGAGGGGGTTCGGCTAATCAGTGGGTACCCGAGCTTTTTCCTTGTGTATTCTGGTATATGAACTCCAGTTTCACTTTGCTTTGTTTAATTTCCGGGGAAATTAATGCGACTGACTATTCGTTTACAACTGCCTCCATACGCTTAGCAATAAACCTCTTAGTCTTATACTTTTTTGGCATTCCGCATTGTTAACGGAACCGTGTCCGGACGTAAGTTCGACATCACCCATTATACAGGTAACAGGTAAGGCTGGGTATGCGGAAATTCTCTCTCTCTACCAGTACAGTCACACGATGAAATGTTCTTCCCGGAGATCTCTCGTTATTCAATCGTCGGAAAGGAATGAAACGAACCTTGAGATATCTGTAAAAATTTTGATGGATTGCGATGCATTTAGTGATGCGTTGCAAATCCTTTACTCGAGGAGGAGTTCTGTCGGCATTGCTGTTTGAATCGATTATTGGAAGGGGGACATACATGTGTTCATTCCTACGCTGCTACCAGTAAAATGGACCATAAACCTCTGAAATACGCCACACTAAACTGTACTGAACGAGTGGAATCGTTATTTTGCCTTAACGTATGCCAAGCAAATCAGGGCAGTGAAATGGGAAAAATATTGATAGGGGCGTTGTCATAGTGACAGATTATACAGGTGATTATTTTGGAACGCACAACAGGAGCAGTATGAAGGTGCGGTACGCACAAGGCGATCTGACTCATAGGCGAAATGCTTAATGTCTGAAAGATGGCAAAGCAGGGGCCTTGGCGGTATGGACAATACGACAGTGGAGATCACAGAGGAGAGTGGAAGTTTGTGATAAAGGTAGTCAAGTAGAGGCGGGGAACTCTTCATCATCTACGATTGAAGGACGTGAGGCGTGCGTCATCCACGTCGGCGCCAGCTCAGTGGATTCCAGAATAGTTCAAGATGGGGATACAAAGCTCAAAGGTGTCATGCATCCGCCATCCTTCGATGAACCTGTAGACGGCGTCGCACTTTGATATCAGGATTGTCAGAAGGCAGGGTGAAGTTAAACACTCTTGATTATCAGCCGTATTCTACCACGGAAGTCATTAAAGGCCACTTCTCGTTCACATTTCCAACACCGGTGGGCCTTTATTCGGTGATATGTGTGCCTGAGATAACAATGGTCGTCTGGTATGTAAAAAGCAGAAATACTTTCCTCAGCGATGTAATGCCTAAAACTCGTCAACTGCGTGGATCAAAAATTGAAATTCGAATCGAAAAGGCAAGGGGAGGCGACGAAATTGCAATTTCGGAATCGGAAAACACCAAGACAAGGGCAGAATATCGGCGGAACATGTGTCTGGCTTTAGGCCAATACCTGTGCGCTGAAGTATGTTATACCTTGTTACCTATGCACTAAGACTCTGTGTTTTAATGTGTGAGACAGTAAACAAAGACGAGCCATATTCTGACCGATTTTTGGTCGAAGTACCCCTACCTGTATTAGAAGGCGATGGGTTGCCTGGTGAAGTGTTGTCGCGAGGGAACGAGCGGTATGGAAATTCTCCTAGGGGTATTCGTAGAATAGTTTGTTATCACTGTTAACAGAAATTAGGCAAAATCTAATCGCTCGATAATCTGACCATGTTAAGTCTCACGAGTCTTTCCCATGGAGACTGCTACTTAAACATATAAGTGAAGTTTGCTTATCTTTATTTACTTAGTTTTCATCGAGGTCGCGCCTAGGAGCATAACGTCCACCGCCTTTCAGAGGGGGGACATATCTCCAAAATTTTGAGATCTGATTAAGGAAGAAAGATACTTTTCCCTTTCTGTCACATCATCAGAGCAAAAAAGATTGATTCAATACCAACATATACTGTCAGAAAGCGTTAAGCTCCTTCCGCAGTCTAAATGTTTGACAAAAGCATTTTCTACCGTGGACGTTACCTCCTCTGAAAATCGAATCCGCCACACTCAGAACGGACTTCCTTATCGAGTAGACATAGAACTGCAGCATAAGAATAAATAGGAAACGGACAGAATGGATGAAAACGACAATTATGCCTACTAAAACAGGACTCGGTTGTGTTAAAATCTACCAAATCTTACGCGTTTTTATGAAAAATGGTGCTAAAACAGCCGAAGCTGCCGCCAAGGGATAGTGCATCAACGCCCGCCGCAGGTTTGCAATCTTATTTCCTCCAAATTAGTGTATTTTAGAGAATCGGGGTTTAAACTTTTTTTGCAATGAAATTCTCAATCGTACCCAGGGTTCAGGGGGTAAGTTTTGTCGTGTATTAATTTTTCCCAGCCATCTCCATCCTGGAGTTTAACAAGGAAGGCACTCATCTCGCATACGGAAACTCTGATGGAATTTTGAGCATTCTGGAGTTAGGACAAAGTGTAATTTCTTCTCTTTTTTCTGCTGATTCTTGCAGAAATCTGACAATGGCTATTCAACCCATGTGTGTTCCAAGCCCTATCAGTCCTTCCTCAGTCATGAACCGGAGTTTGACTGTCTAAAATCACAATCAATCGAAGAAAAGCTAACTTTCATTCGATGGCTTAATCGGTGTGGTCCTTCACACTTTCTACTTTCCGCAAATGGTATGTTTTCAGGCTTGTTGGTTTTCTCTGATCCTTCATACTTATCTTTGTAGAGCGGACCATTAAACTTTGGCGTGTTACTGAGGTCGCGCTTCGTGAGATGACAAACATGAATTTTCCAACTGAATCTGGTTCAAGAAGAAAGGTCGTTATTCGTTCTAATTCGGACTTGAAAGTTCCGTTGTGGACTGTGCAGTCCGAGAATAAAGTTGTCCGTGTTTATAACAAGAAAGTCTTTGCCCGCGGCCACGGGTTCTCTCTTACAGGGCTTTCTACATTTTCCGATCAGGAAACATTTTTGTCGTCTGATCCGTTGAGGATAAATCTATGGCATTACGACATTGACTCGGAGGCATTCAGTATCCTTTTTCAAATACTAACCGTTGCTAATTCCATGTCCCTTTTCGCAGGACCAGTCTTTGTAAAAGTGACCGACTTAAATGTTTTTGCAGATCGTAGTAGCTTAGTAGCTTGCCCACTCCCAAGGCCCGCAACATAATTAACCTGTGCTGCTCTATTGCCATCTAAGCATTTTGTTACCCTTGTCACTTCAATGTTACGTTGTTGAATACTGCCGAACCCAGAATCCCCTATGTCAGTCTCACCTGCATGTGTCCATGTGGTCGCACTCAGACAGGGATTCATAAATGTAACGTTACAACTAAGCTCTCTTTCATGTCGATAAGGTTCTCTTCCCTAGTTATTTAAGATGGTGATCTTTTACTGAACTGTCAGTACGTGTCGCCAGTCGATGGTGTACTTCCAATGTCATAATATAATCTGTGATCCCCAGCTGCATTATTCGCCGTGGTCGCGAGTTGCAAACGCTTCGATCCTTTCCAGAACAACTGCACCTAGGGGAGTATTTTCTGGACGGCTCTGACCTAAGTTTTATATTCGGTTCTGTCTTCTGCTTAACTTCGTTACCAGACCACGGATACTTCCTGTGCCGGTGTAACGTTTGCACATAAGGGATTTGAGACTGCTTTTTTCTATATGGCGCAGGAAAACTGAGATAGACAAAGTAGTTAATGGCGTTGAGACCACTACCGCGCACGAGGGAGAGATTTCCTGCGGTGTGCAACTATCCAACCACACGTAACCTGTTCGCTCGACTTCATTGCGCGTTTTTGGGAGAAGATAACAATGCGAAATAATAAGTGCCAGGTAAGCATTGTAAAGACAACTTTTACAGAAGCTACAACGGTGCTCTGCAGGAATGGCATGCCGAGCGACGCCAACGTAGTAGTTCGCATAGTGATGTGAGAGATACACTTGTCTTCATTCTTGCGGTTTGACTGACTGCTCGGTTGTTTCAAGTAATCCTGAAAAAGCGGGCAATCCTTTCGTATCACCGAAAGTTTCGGATCGTCGCCATCCAAGTATACGTCACGATTACCTCTTAACTAGGACCACATGACTGGCACTGGCATCCATAGTACTACAGAATACGAGGGAGACCTCTAGAAAGTTGGTGAACCTTCTGCAGGAGACATTGCCTTATTGCGCCATCGACTTTCATACTATGTGGCCTGAAATAGTGTCTAGTCTGCTGAAATGGAGTTTATGCTGTCCTAATCACAAACGTTGGTTTGCCCGACCTTTCTTTTTGCGGATACTAATTTTTTTATGTCTCATGCTACCTTGTTTTACCTTCACTTGGAACCCTTGATGCGATTAAAATCCCACGTTCATGTGAGGATATCGTCAAACTTGTGGAAGATATGCAGACCATAGATGATTTTTTTCCTTGATCGTGTTTTCTGCTATGTGCGAAGCTCATAGTAACTCGCAGATTCTTTCTTAAGTGGTCACTCCGACTTTATTTATGTCATGGCTCTACACCATGGTTGTCGAACCGTAAGCTCATGAACTTCGTAAGCCCTTAGTTTTCATATGTTTCATCCTTCATCGAGTTCAATTGCTTTTGGATATCCGGGATTCGGTTGCGAAAGTCACACATGTTGACGCTGTCTATTTTAACGAAACCACCCATCCACCGGTGGCGTAAAAGGCACCTAGCGAACGTCCGCCTCAAGGACCGTGTCGCCTGTTAGTTACTAAGACCCGCCCCCTCTTCTTTATACCCTTCATTTGTCAGTAACATTTTATAATGCAAATTCTCGATGACATACTTTCACAGCCGACGGCCGGCATCCTCTTATCGTTGTTCCAATCGTCATGCTTTTGCTCACATCGCCATTGATTCATTTGCAATGGTTTTTAAGTACTCATCCGATTTTATCAGTAGTGTTTAAGCCAAATTATTCCTTAACTCCTGTCAACACAGCCATTGTGGATTTAATGCCGGAGCGCATTGAAGATATTACGCATCTAATAACCAGTCTCACAACCTCCCCAAGAACTCCCTCTCTCTTTGCTTACAGCACGAATAGGGGGTCCATTCGTGTCTGCGATTTACGAGCCGCTGCCCGATGTGATCAGCCAGCGATATGTATGTTATTTTCCTAGTTTCAGTGTCTTTGCAGCTGTGGACAATCTTCCTTCATCAGAACAAAACATGGTTTTGATCCTCCTGAACTCCATTGCTGACGTGAAATTTCTTAATACCTCTGATCGCCACCTCGTTTCACGCGACTTTATGTCTGTGAAAGGTATACAACTTTCCCAACTTTGACGTTTTTTAAGTCTGGGACCTTGCAATGCCATCAGCTCCAGTTGAAGTATATGCCGTCCAGTCACACCTCCGGCCTTATCTAAATAGCATATGTGAGACAGAGCTGCTTTTTGATGACTTCAAGTTATCCCTTTCATCGGATGATCGGTAATGTCTTCAACATTGGCCCTAATATTGATTTTTAGTTACATTTTTACTGGCTCCTACCAGGATGAAGTACGCATTATCGATCGATCTATGTCGGGTGCTGGATCTTACAAACTGAAAATGGAATGCGATGATTCACCTTTTTATTCAAACTTTTACAACCAGGCGGACCTGGGTGCCTCCTCACCTGACTCTGCGCCTTGGCCCCGTCCACTGACCTCGGAGTTGATACAAGCTCCCGAGGAGGACATAGAGGGAAATTTCCCAATAACTTCACTCTTCTCTCCAACGAATGTCAAGAAGTGGATAAGCGTGTCTTGGTGTCCGAACTCTCTGGTTGCTGCGACCTGTCATGCTGATGCTATTCACATCATTGAGGGGGTCGAAAATGAGGCCCGCTTGTGATTAGTCTTTCGAAACTCTTTTCGCCACTTAGCCACCACAAGAATCTTCCACATCACCTAGGTCCTTGCTTGCGCACCGCAACTCGCAACTGATCTCTGAATGTCTTACGAAGTGTGCCGCCTTATGTTTCGTGCCATACCCAACTGACCATTTCCAATGTACCCTGCTTCAGGCACGCCGTCCGGCATATTTTTATGTAAAGACCATATACTTACTTTGATCTAAGCAAGTTCCGAGTGGTTATTAAGGGCTCGTGCAAATGTTGTGTACGTGCAGATACCCGCCTCTGGCGAAGTATTCTCTTTTTTTTTACCAAAACCCGATTTTGCTCCTAATCGGGCAACGGCTCTGTTTCATCCTTTTGCCGCAGAATTCAAGTTTTCCAGCCTGAGCTGCCTCTTCGCGCCAGTTTGTACATGAAATCTTGTGAAAATCAGGTTGCCGCCCAAACTACCTTGAAATACCTTGCTCATTTACGTTGGAATTGGTGACTTTTTAAGAAACAGAAGAAGTGTAAAGTCAATTCTAGCCGACTTTTGCCCTTGTTTTCTGTCTTTCCAACCTCTTCTGATTATTTTAGCAGTCTATCGCCTCTAGAGATGATTTTCTAATTCGTTGCTAAGTTCGTCCACATAGCCGCATTAACAATTTTGTCTGGAATCTAAAATAGATTTATTTCGAATGTATAGCACTGCCTTTTGTATGGTAAGCCCCTAGTGGATTGCGTCCGAGTACGCATTCGGTAACAGTGCCTTCGTCGCATACTAGGTGAACAAGATAGTTTTCCGACAGATTTCCTTGTTGTGGTATTTGCCCCCCCCCCCCCCCCCCCTTAAACGATTGGATTCATGTAGCTTCCCTACGTACAGAAACCTTTGTGAAACGGTCACCTCAGGAAGCTTCCCTGGACGACAGCTTATTTGCAGCACAAGGCGTTTTCCATTGTTTGAAATAGGTCCTCCAACCTCTAGGGCATAAGTGGTAGTTCGATCTCTTTCATCTCATCCCTACCTGTATGTTCGTATTTTGTGACACTGTCCGCAATGAAAAGCAGCTTCTGAGTAGTGACCACAGACTAATTACCATCGACGACTTTAAACGATATCATTGTTTGGCTCGCAGAATGCGGTTTCAATTGGAAAGGGATACTTCCAGGTGTCGCCCTAACAACCGGTGTATTGTAGCTCACTACTTGGGGGGGGGGGGGAGGCAATTGTCAATCACGGCTCCTTTGCCCCACACAGTTTTCAAAACGCTGACCTTGGTAACGGGGGGTGCTTTACATTTCCCAAACTTCCAGGCTCTACGATCGCTCTGTGTTTTCAATATCCATCCACCAATGTTGGCGTGGATGCCAACACTTCTTTCCTTTCAGCCGTCATAAGCATGGAAAGTCTGAGTAGCCAGCCATAACTGTACACATATACGTATGGCCTCTAACAACAGACAGTCGAATCGTTACTTGCTTTCAGAGTTGCAGTGTGCGTGGTCGACGTCATTAATGTAATTTCCGTCATAACTTGCCGAGTAGGAGGTCTGGTTCCACTAGCTGGGTAATTCAAATCAAAGCTCATGTAGTCGAGGCGAGAGGCTTCGTGATTCACGCGGAGCGAGGCAAGACGCGGGATTTTCGGGTCATGTCACTGGGCACTGGATGGAAGAAGTACGGCGGATGAATGCTAGTTGCTCCTTGCCCTAGCTCAGCTCATGCTGTACCAACTTTCGTCTGATTGTACGAACAATACGACTGCTGTGTCACATTCGGAGTCAATGGGATTGGACATCTGGAAGATGGAAGCCGCTACCACGGACGTGCTTGCAGAAGAACTGAGGCCATTTTGGGACTTCTAATCGCGGATAACAGTTGGACCCGGCAGCCGCGTGCATGACAAACCCGTCATAATCGAGAGCTTGAATAAAGAATGAACATGCCGTACTCCCGACACGGGTACTAACTAAATGCTCGGACACGTTCTTCGCCGATATTCTGTCGGGAGTACGGTATAATACGTTCGATCTATGCATTTCATGCTACTCTCAGTACTACTTGTTTTCAGAATGGGCAGTACGTTCTTATTCCACAGTAGTCATTTGTTTTCGACTCAAATGTTCCTTGGGATTTCGGTTCTGACCCTAAAAAGTCATATCCCAGGGACTTACCTCCATGTAGTCTGAGTAGTTTTGGAAATTATTCACTTGACATATATATATATATTATGATAGTGGGCGCTCACCGATCAGGTTGCGGAACATGCTCGTTCCGTTGTGCCTTGGGGCTCATACTAGAACCCTCGTAGGCAGTCGCACAGCGACTAGTAGTAGACATAGATGAGATGGAGCCGACAAAGACAAGGGAGACCGGAATGGCCGTTTCTGGCTTATTAGCCGTCATCAGCCAGTCATACCCAACCCCAAGTGTGGATCACTTGAGATTCGAACCCGGGATCTTTGCTCATGGAGTTTGACGCTCTACCATTGAGCCACGGGCCCGTGGCTTTTGGTCGTTCTGTCACTGGGCTTCGCCTTGGCACAGGCTGCCTGTTGCGTTCTTTAAAATTTCGAGGATACCCGTTCGCCATGAAGAGGCGCTGAAGGTGACGTAGTTCCGACCTTTTGTCGTCTGGCTCGCTGCGGAGTGTATCTGCCCTTTTGTATAGTGTGCGTACACAGCTGCGTTTGTGGGACAACGGGTGCTTGCTGTGGTAGCTCAGGATTTGGCGCGCATTGGCGGCCTTCCTATACACCGTTGTTTTCAGGTGTCCATTTGGGTTCCGGTGAACCAGTACGTCTAGGAACGGTAGTTCGTTGTTGCTTTCGGCCTCCATTGTGAATTGAATATCAGGCGAAACCGAATTGAGGACATTGTGAAAGGTTTGAACCATTTCCCGCTTGATGATGACAAAGGTATCATCAACATATCGAACCCAAAATTTTGGCCTGTAGGTCTGGAAGACTTCGGTCTCTACCTTTTGGAGAACTGCTTCTGCGATGAAGCCTGAAAGCGGCGATCCCATCGGCGTCCCCTTGGTCTGTTCGTACACCCTCCCGTCGAAGGTAAAGAACGTCTTCAGGCAGAATTTCAGCAGTTGAATGAGATGAGTCCGTTTCACACTTTCTTCCGTCTCGTCGTACTTGCATTCGAGCAGTTCGTTAACCGTTTGGACTGCTAGGCATTGCGGGATCGAAGTGAAGGGGGCGGTGACATCGAATGACACCATGACCTCGTCTTCGCTGAGTCGGATGCCTTTGAGCCGTTCTAGGAACTGAGCCGCTGAACAGACGGTCGTGGCTGCGTTCGAGGTGAGAGACCTCAGTTTGCGGAATAGCCATTTTGCCAGATTATATGTAGGTGTACCGCGCAATTAAACGATTGGCCGGAGAGGGAGACCGGGTTTGTGTACCTTCGGTAAGCCATAAAAACGTACTGAAGCCGCATCTGTCGGCTTAATGGTCAGCCGTACCGAATTGCTTATTGCTTTGTTTGATTGCATGTCGGTGAGTTCGAGGCTCGGGTGTTCCACACTTCGGGCTTGGGTATGGCTGGCTGACGACGGCTAATAAGCCAGAAATGGCCATTCCAGTCTCACTTGTCTTTGTCGGTAATGCCAATCTGCCTATATATCATGCGCCGCTGTGCGGCTGCTGGTTGGGCTCGAGAGAGAGCCCTTAAGGCACAACGGAACGAGTGAGTTCCGTATGGACGAGCGGTGAGCGCCCCCTACCATTGTATATTCCCGATCGAAAAGCGACAGGGCAACGGGCTCGTGGCCCGGTGGGTAGAGGCGTGGACTTCTAAACCAACAGGTCGCGAGTTCGAGGCTCGGGTGTTCCACACTTCGGGCTTGGGTATGGCTGGCTGACGACGGCTAATAAGCCAGAAATGGCCATTCCAGTTTCCCTTGTCTTTGTCGGTAATGCCAATCTGCCTATATATATATATATATATATATATATATATATGGAAGAGGAGGATGAGGCGATCTCTTCCCCAGAGATCGCCTCATCCTCCTCTTCCATATTAACACCTGGGGTCAGCATTTTTGCCTATATCCATATATATATATATATCCTATATATATATATATATATATATATATATATGACACATCTGGTTATCGTTAAAAAGGACCAATTGGAAGCGCTCCACAACAATATAAACTCGACGATTCGGGGGATTACGTTCACACTCGAAAAGGAAGTCGACAGTAAACTGCCTTTCCTGGATGTTCTCGTACAAAGAAATACTGGCGGAACACTACGTACATCAGTTTACCGTAAAGACACTTACGCGGAAACCATTCTATCTTACGAGAGCAATCAGCCAATTTCTCACAAATGGGGTGCTGTCAAAAGTCTGCTTAATCGAGCAAACAAACATTGCTCTGATGAAGAAGGCTATCAAGACGAACTCAAATTCTTGTGTGAATTGTTTTCGCGGAATGGGTACCCTAGAGATTTTGTGCGCTGATGCATGAGTCAGAAAGAGTCGAAGAGAAAGGTGCCAAGTAGTCCAAATCAGACGGCCGAACCAAAAACTTGGCGAGCACTTCCTTACATTAAAAATGTGTCTGAAGTCGTTGAAAGACACTTAAGGAAGCACCAAATTCAGGTGGCGCACCGACCGACGACTACTTTGCGCACTCAGCTCGTGCACCGTAAAGATAGGGTTAACTATCTGGACAAAAAAGAAGTCGTTTACAAGATCCCTTGTGATGCGTGTGATGCCGTCTATTGTGGCCAGACTGGAAAATGCGCCTCTACACGCATCCACGAACACCAGTTTGCAGTGAAGAGGCGAGACCATCTGTCTCAGGTGTCCATGCATACCCTGGACACCGGGCACATTTTCGCTTGGGAGAAAACTCGCATTGTCGCTGTGTGCCCCTCAAAGAAAGGCCGAGAGTTCCTTGAGGCCATGCACTCAGACGAATCATGCATCAACCGGCACATCGAGTTGGATGCCGCGTACAGAAATCTCAAGGAGAGATGGAAGAGACGAGGACCAATCAGAACGGAGTGACACACACGACGGCCGCTTACTGGCGTGAACGTCAGGCGATTATCGATTTTTTAAGTGCACTTAAGATGTTAGCTGTGTTGGCGCATTTGCTCTCCGTCTGTGCCTGACGACGACTCGGGGAACCGGCATCGAAAATTTGCACAATAAACTTCCTTTCCCAAAGCACACATTCGACTTCGAAAAATATATATATATATCAGAGGGGAGACGATAGAGTCTGGGGGTAGATTGATACAGCACTGTTTCGGGCTTGTTTGCCTTCATTCAGCCAATCATAACCCTGACCACCAGCCGGTACCGGAAACACAAACATGCGCTCAGACGCACCTGGCGCAGCTGGCTCACCACTGGGGTCTACCAGATGGGTCATAAGCACTTCATCGAACCGAAGTTCATCAGTGCCTCGCCACCTGCCATTCTCTGTCGCTGCAGATCGGGTATTTATTCACTCAGGAATGGGCGCACACCGATCCATTGGCTTCCCGAAGCAAACAAGCTTCGTATGGGCGATAGGGGTCACGAACAGGCAACCACCTACTAGGCCGAAGTCGGCCAAGTCATAATAGCAGCGAGGAGGGACGACAGAGAATGCGGAGCATGATATATAGGCAGATTGGCACTACCGACAAAGACAAGGGAAACTGGAATGGCCATTTCTGGCTTATTAGCCGTCGTCAGCCAGCCATACCCAAGCCCGAAGTGTGGAACA
>CACRXP010000060.1:1694958-1709727 GCA_902702965.1 Spirometra erinaceieuropaei
CTTGCGAGCCACCCAGGCGTTGTGAATTTCTCGCAACCGTTGCTACGCTAGGCGGCGACATTGGCAGGAAGCTGCTTTGTTCGTATCGGTTTGACCATCGATGTAGGCTCTATGCAGCCTGCTCTTCTCGGCGAGCAGATTCTTGGTGACTGCGTTGCTGTCTTCGAACCAGTCCTGATGCTGGCGAAGTGCGCGCCCGAGGACACCCAGGCGGTCAAATGAACGGGGTCCCCGGTTAGCACCATAGATTCTTCACGGAGGCGTCTTCATTCAGAGCTTGCAGGTTTTCCAACTACTGGGTCAGTTGATTGATGAAATGCAAACGGTGGGCAAGTAAAGACAACAAAGCAGTATTAAGGTTACCTGGGAGTCGCTCACCTTGTGGTCTCCTGCGAGGTTGCAGACGAAGCCTCAGATTGAAAATGACGAGGCGATGGTCCGGCCAGCCATCGGCACCCAGGATCGCGTTTGTCACCATCACGTCCTGCCGACCTCTTAATCGAACGAGAACATAGTCCAGCAGATGCCAGCGCCGCAATCGAGGGTGCGTCCAGATGTCCTTCCTCCAAAACCGCAGGCGGAAGAAGGTGTTGGTCAGCGGGAAGGGGTGTTCAGCGCAGGCTCACAGGAGGAGGAGGAGTAGGAAAGGGGTTGAGAAAGGATGTGGAGAGAGTGTGGAGGAGGGAGGTAGAACTACCGCGTGGGGAATACACACACGAATACCCTCACCTAATTTGGCCCGCCGGTCGAGGCGGTTACCATTGCGTGGCCGCTAGTCAAAACCTGAATTAGGGAGCCACATGCGAGAGTTAGGTGGTAGTTGATGGACGCCAGGCGTTCTCAACACCTGCAAGCAAGTGAACGACCTACTACGATTTTCACGTGGACCCACAGCTGGACATCCCCACACCCCCTCCACACACACTCATACCGTGTCACACGCGACTCTCTTTATATTCCACGCGAACCAGGCTTCAAATAAAGTGAGCACTTGTAGACGACTCTCGAAGGGCAAAGTTTTCGCACTGTCGAGCCGATCGGAGCGCTTCGCGTCCAAAAAGATTGATGATAGAAGCGAACAGGCGAGTTCCTTTATCTGCGACTGTCTCTGATGATGGATTCGAGTGAGAATCCGAAACGTCAGGCCACTAAATTTCTTGGTCCAGTGATCGCATCTTCGTCTTCTGAACTGCTACCTGAAAGTCGCCTGTTCGCTTCTATCAGCAATCATTTTATGCGCGAAGCGCTCCGATCGGCTCGACGGTGGGGAACCTTTGCCCTTCGAGAGTCGTCTACATATGCAAACAGTGAGCACTCCCACACCTCACATAAGAGGGAGTGCAGTATTTACGCGGTAAGTGTTGAGAGTGCCTACACTCCCAAAAACAAGAGCCAACCAATCACTGGAGATCAAGTGCGTTTGCTCTCTCTACAGCGCTGTAACCTCAATCAGGCGCCTTTCCATTGGCTACTCCCCTCTTCCCGAAGTCCATGGGGCCGAATGTTGGTGAACCACAGTAGCGTCACCTTTAGCTAGTGGCGACTTGCGGTGTTTTTCTAATACACTTTCGGTGGCCAGCCGTGCTTTCTTTGTCTGCTGCTTTAGTATTGGGGACCAGGGTCGAGTGCGTATACGCTCCACGGGATCTCACGTACCAGGCGGGTCATAACAGTAAGAAGGCATAAGTCCAGCCTGACCCGTAGTTTCAAGTAAAACCGGTCTATTTTACCAGTTGATAACCACTGCCGTCAGTGTATAATGATAGATGGAAGAACTTTTGGTTGTTATGGCGAGGAAGTCAAGCAGTGGATGCGAGCAGGATAGATCATGGTCTCCACTCTCTGTTATATGTGCCCGTGGCGCGCCCGTGTCAAGCATACTGGAGATGCAATTGGAGGAAATCGCTGGTGGGACTTGAAGCTGCAGTGTGGCGTGCGCGACAGGCGAACTTGCGTTTTGCAAAAGCCAGAGATCAAATAAGGATGGACATGGAGGGAGTTAATTTAGCCAAGCCCTTGTTCCATTGGAAAAGCGCACTACCCTTCAACGCACAACCGTCCAGTTCATAAATTTTAGCGCGCCGTGATGGCTTCAAGCGCTCCAAGTTTATTTTAGCACGTATTCTCGATGTCCATGGGGGTGACTTCACCCCGTTTACCTTACCTTATTCATCAGTAGTCATTTCGAGCCAGCCGACGATGTTCGTCGTGCGTCCCGGGGCGTGGTGTGCGCACGACGGCGACTTGCATGTGACTTCGTCCATAATGATAGTGGACTTGCGCAGCACCTGCCGCACCCCCCTCCCCCACCTGGGCCCGGTGTCGTGACAGAGTCAGCAAGCCTGGAAAGGCGAGAGGGCGCAGGTGGCTGGCACGGTGGAAACCCGAAGATAGGCGTACCACCACACCCCCTGGTCCGCCACGTACAATTGGCCAGGATTTTGCACAACAAAAAGGGGCGGCCCTAATTTCAAATGAGTGGGAGTGCCCTAAGGGCCACAGTAAGAAGGAGCCATTGCAGCCTGACTCTCCGCCCTCCGAGGAAGATCGAAATATCCCGTCAGTTGGCAGCCATCCAAGCCACGGCCTTCAATGTAGTAGGATAGCCCCATGCGCCTAAAATTGTTTATAGTGAGGAATTATTCCGCGAGACCGTTGTCCTCACTCGCTTTACCTTATCCCGTGCATCAGTCGAGTGTCTGATCTGGTCAGCCAACTGATGGTGAGGTTGAGGGAGGTGGCTGAGAGAGCTAATAACAGCACATCTGCGCGTGCACACACACATTGCCTGGCTCACATACATGCACACTATGATTTCACACAGAGACAGATTGCTCAGTTTTCTCATGTAGTGGAGGGAAGAAAAGGCGAAGGAGCAGAAGGCAACACTGCTCACTTACGTGAGAAGTATCTGTGTTATGTAATATCGAAGATGTTAATGAGTGGTGCATGTGGTCATGTCTGAGGTGATTTACCAAAGGCTTTCGTGGAGGCACGTATGCCCGAGTAAGCCCACGCAACGATCGACTGCGCGAGGGCAATGCAAGCAGTTGAGGCGATAGCGTCTGGTGCATACTTGTGCTCCAGACACAAATTCGCCAGTATCTGTGCGACGAATTCTCAAGTGAACCACTAGTCTGTGTGTGACGTGCTAAGTCGGTCGCCACGGCGGTGCGGCTAATGATGGTCGTGCTGGTGGATGGGGGGATGTTTGGACTGAGAATGGGAGGGTTGTTGGACGTGCAAGATATGCTTACTGTACCCATACTGCGGTGTATCCTGCTGTCATGGATACGCATGTGACCGAATATGCCCATGCGGCGAGCGAACGCGCGTGGATAATGCGGACCGCCGAAGCGTGTTCGGCACTAGTGCTGGTGCGTGGGTCGCAGTGCGACGTATCTGCCAGTGACCGGCCAGGCCGGTGCGTGAGGTGAATATACGATTTCAATGAGGACAGGCTAGGACCGAGTCCACATCGCTGGTGATGGGGACGGTGATAGTGAAGGCGGTGGTTAAGGAGGCGTCGGGAATGTCCTCACCGGCGGTAGGAGTGGGACAGCAAGAGGTCATCGTAGCGTCGTGAGGGTTATGGCATGCATTATGAAGGTGGCGGTTATCAATGGCGGCGGGCAATCGGAAGAGTGACTATCGATGGTGAGGTGTGACGATGGGGACAATCGTGGAGATAGCCATTGGAGTTCTCGGGTTGTTAGTGCATTGGATCCCGAGATGTCCAGAGAGAACAATCGACGCGCAGAAAGTTTGTTGACAGTGTTGGCATGTTGAAAGGGATTGAGTGTATGCGTTGCCGGTCAAGGGCGCCTACGAAGTGCGAGTTTTCCTCTTGGATGTGGCAGTGTTGATTCGGTTGGTTTCATAAATTGTTGTCCCAGTCTTCATTGTTCTTCTCCAGGCCCGTTGGCTCTGCGCGAGGTCCTCTTAAGTCTTCTGGTCGATCTGTTGCCAATTCAAGGAGTTTACCAAGGTGTCCTTGTAGCGACTGGTTTGACCTCCCTGTCGGTGAGCATTGTCGCGATATCTCAATGGAAGATTTGATTTGGTATGCTATCTTCGTCAATCCTCAATAGTCTGCCGCTCCATCGCAGTTGCAGTTGTCTCAACATGGGGTGGATGCTGATCATTTTCTTTCTGTCCTAGGATTTCTATGTCCGGGATTCGGTCCTGTCATTTGTGCATTAGTATGCGGCGGAAACAACTGAGACAGAAGTGACTGAGTTTCCGCGCCTGTTTCTTGTATACAGTCCAGGACTCCATGCCACAGGGCATAGTCGTCAAAATGACAGCCTTGTACATCTTCAGATTGGTGTTCAGGCAGAGGCCGTGGCGATTCCGTACGGAGTTCAGCAACCGGTCTAATGACTAATTGACATTGAGGATGTCATGGGCTCTGATGCAGCGTGAGAGTGTACTAAATAAACGAAGTTGTCCACGGCCTTCAATTGGGCGTCGTTTTCGCGGATGCAAGAACACTGGGTGCCACGTTGGACGGCGGTTAATTCATAACCACCGTTTTGTCCGTGTTGGCGGTCAGCCCAAAGTTGTCACAGACGGAGACGGAGAGTTCCATTCTCCGTTGCCTGGTGGCTTCTGTCTCGGTGTTGAGAGCGCAGCGTTAGAAAAGAGCAGGTTGTGGACATCAGTCGCGTAGAGACCCGCTGAGGCCTGAAGTCGCCGGCTGTTGAGACGATGGCCGTCGGTCCTGCTGGCAATGCG
The DNA here is from genome assembly GCA_902702965.1 of Spirometra erinaceieuropaei. Classification (NCBI taxonomy): domain Eukaryota; kingdom Metazoa; phylum Platyhelminthes; class Cestoda; order Diphyllobothriidea; family Diphyllobothriidae; genus Spirometra; species Spirometra erinaceieuropaei. Next base: position 1,699,696 of record CACRXP010000060.1, read on the forward strand.
GATCCCAGGACGTTCATATTGACAAACGTTCATCGGCATGAGGGAAAATGAGTCGTAAAAGGGTGAGAGCGAGTACACAGCCCTGTTTCACTCAGTTGGTTACTACAAATGCCTCGGACACGATCCCGTTATCCTTAGTGCGCGCCATTATGCCATGGGCGTGAAACCTCCGAATTTTAGCATGATTTTTCACAGTCCATCGTGATTCACCGTGTCGAAGGCTTTCGCTATATAAACGACGTTGGTGTAGAGTTGGGTCCACATCTTCCGTCATGTCTATCACAACTGGCGAGCAGCGCAGATTATGTTGATTGCTAGGCCGTGATGTCAGAATCCACACTGGCTTTTCAGGAGAAGCCCTGTTTGGGATGACAGTTTAGGCGGTTGCTGAGGATGCGAACGAAAATTTTACCGACGATGTTGAACAACAAGATTCCTCCGTGGTTATTGCAGAGCTGCCGGTTCCCTTTCCGTTAGTAAAAATAGACCACCATCGCATCTTTTAGGTCCTGAGGAACTTGTCTTCGGCACCTCGTTCTCTGGAATAGCGTTGTTAGTTGGTCCATCAGCCGGGGACCGCTTTGCTTGAAGCCTTCGCCGGAATCGCGTCAGATTCCCGATCTTTCCAGCTGGAGAGATGGCGCAAGGTTCGGATTGTTTCTGGGAGAGAAGGCGGTAGATATAGGTCATCAGTTCGACCGTCATGATCGACTATCTCCACCGTGTGCCCCACACCATGCACGGTGACTTATGTGTGGTTTGGTTTATAGTGATAGTGGACTTGCGCGGAATCTACCACGTTCTTTCCTCCTCTCCCACCTGGGTCCGGTTCCAAGACGACAGGAGTCAGGAGAGAGTAGATGGCCGGCATTCCGACAACGCCTGCCGGCCTCCGATGTGATCTCCGTGTTGGTCCAGCGCGTCTATCGCGTGTCCATTTTCAGGGGCACAACGCAAACACGACGGCAGTTCGACAGTCCTGGCCTACGATGTCCACTGTGTGCCGCACAGTAGGGTGGGCGCACCGACAATGGCTTTCGCGCTAATTATTTTTTAGTGACAGTTGACTTGTGCTGCATCTACCTCACTCCCACCTGGACCCGATGTCAGGCCACTATCAAGAAAACCCGAGGCGGGATCGGAAGCAGGTGGCTGACGCGGCGTGAGTCGGTGCCTAGGCTTGCTACCACACTCCCTACGTGTGGCAGTCCGTGCCTCCTTGTTCTCCGCTGCTTTGTCATGCTGTTCTCCTGTCGGTCCGCTGCTGGGACGCACGAAGCTTGTCACTAGCCTCGCGAGCGCTCGAGGCCAATCAACGCTGCTCCTTCTCTGGTTGGCTGGCGACACTGAGGCAGAACGAAAGGCGCACACACGCCCTGGGGTCTCAGCACCTCAACGGCGGACAGAACACAACTTGCCTGGAGAGACCGCTGGCGGCGACTGCTTGCAGTGCCTTTGTGTGCACACTTCCTCAGCAGTAAAAGTTGCCCAACTCAATCCGTCTTCCCTGACTTCTGATTTGGGAACATCTGTCCTGTCGATTATACCATTTCGACATACGTATGGCATTTGTTACGGGTGCGCAGGCCCGCAACGCGTACCGCACCGGATCTGTCCCCTCCTGTCGTCTTAGATTAATTCCCGCGAGGTCCGTATTAGTTTCAAAAGCACACTCAGAATTGGTTGCGATTACCGAGTTATTCCGTCATTTCGCAGCCTTCCAGGCCATGAGTATTAGCGCATCGCTATAGATGCAGGCGCACCACACTTACTAGAGTCTGGGGTGCGTCAAAGTGCCGCGGGATGGACACCCTATAATCGACATCAGTATGTCACTCCTTTTATCGAGGCGCGATAATCGACAACTCGAAAATTCCCAAATTATAAGTTCAGTTATTCACTTGCCTGGACAACTTTTACTCTGACTTGAGAGAGCATACGCAACTCAGCAGGCAGCGGCAGAAGTCGTCTGTCCAGGCGGTGACAGCCGTTGACGTTCTCAACTCTTGCGTGAAGTGCACGCGTGCGTCTTAGCCTTGCTCACCTTCGGTCTGAACAGCGAAGTAGGCAGCGTCGATTGACGTCAAGCTTTCGTCACGCCACATCAAGTCAAGTACTGCTCAAACAGTTGATTGGCTGGGAGGGGGGGGGAGCGATCGATGGACTGAGGGCGTCATGTGTGAGAGGTCGAGTTGACGATTGTGGAAGCAGACTGCGAAGCCTTATAGTCGACCGTCCGAGCCTGCCAGTAACCTGATTCTGGTATTGGGCAAAAGGCGACTGACAGAATTGTATAGCTCGTTTACGTGTGTCACACACAATGCGGTCACCCACACAATACACCAGGCTTTCACACAGATGGGATGGACGGCTCGGATCTCACGTGCGTGAAGGTACCACAAAAGCCATATTAAGAAGAAACCATTGAACCTGGCTCAACCAGCATACCACAAGCATAAGTCAGTTTGACCGTGGTGAAAGACGATGTCAATCATGCTCCTCACTGCACGGCGGATGCAGGGACGGTGACTTGCGCGCGAATAAGCTTATAATGATAAACGACTTGCGCAACAAATACAGTAGGTGGGCTAACTCATGAAATGCCAACCGAAATTCCGAAATGCGTTTTCCTTTTGAAAAGATTAATTAAGTAGGGTTGTAAAACAAGTCAGTCTGCAACATAATTCTATAAGATTTCAGTTAAGTTCGGATGCCAGCTTTCGAATGAACTTCCTTCCGGTTGCATGCAAAACTATCCTCTGTAAAAAAACGACTACTTACGTAGCATGAATCTTTCTCATTGAGATTCGATGCCCCTAAAAGTTCAATTATATTTCATGGAAAACATGCATAAAAATTTCATTCTTTTGTTCATTCGGTAGACAATTACGTCTTCTTCTGATTTCATACTCGAAGGAGGGACATAATTCGGTTTTCAAAAACTTTTCCAATTCCCGAATAATTTTGATCCCGCTTTACCGTTACACTTGGATTCCGGGTTTCCAAACTACCAGCCGTATATCTTCCGCGTACGGAAAATCACACATTTTTCTACGGTAATAGAGGGCGACTACATAAGGTTCATAAAATTTAGCAGTGGATCTGATCCATATCGTAAAATTTACAAGCCGCATTGGTAAATACAGAGACATGATGATTTATGAACGGCCATTTCATAGTATTTAAAAGTCACAGCATTAGAAACATTTTTAAAACCGAATTATGCCCCTCCTTTGAGTATGAAATTAGAAGAAGACGTAATTTTCTACCGAATGAGTAAAAGAATGAATATTTTTATGCGGGTTTTCCATGAAATATATGTGGATTTATGGGGGCATCAAGAATCAATGAGAAAAATTCATGCTACATAAGTAGTCCTTTTTTACAGAGTGTAGTTTTTGCATGCAGCCGAAAGGAAGTTCATTCGAAAGCCCGCATCGTGACGTAACTGAAATCTTATAGAATTATGTTGCAGGCTGACAAGTTTTACAACCCTAATTAATTTATTTTTTCGAAAAGAAAACGCATTTCGGAATTTCGGTTGGCATTTCGCGAGTTAGCCCATCTACTGTACCTCAGTCACTACCATTTCATTCATCTGAAACCGATGGCAAGACTGAGTCAGAACGATCGGAGGCGGGATCCGGAGCATTAGTTGGCAGAAGTAAACAGCCCATCTCCGCGTGCCACGATGGCCTGCCCCAGCACAGCACACAGGATTTTCACACAAAAGAGGGTGGGAGCCTCGGATCTCACATGCATGAGAATGACATACAGTCCCAATCATGAGGGAGACACTGGGTCTGATTATTAGTCTACCAGTTAACCACCCCATACGCAGGTGGCTGTCTGCGTGATCTGGGTTTTATCGTAAATAAGCAACCTTCCTAGCCGTTATATTTAGCTCGTCGCGATAGATTCAAGCGCGTCTGATTCATTATAACGAGAAATGCACTGAAATTTCATAAGGATGGAGCTCCTAAAGTCCGTCTCTCTCTCTCTCTCTCTCTCTTTCTCAGCGCAGTAGTAGAAAGTTGTCGCAGACGGGCGAGGTGAATGGCAGAGATATAATGGCCCACCGGCGCGTACCAAAAACGACGTGGCTTGGCGCCAGGTTGGCCTCTAGTTGGTAACGGGGGACGGGTTTATGCATGGCGTGTGGACTGGCGGGGAGCTATGTGGTGATGGCGTTTTATCTGGGGTGTTTTACCGGCGATTTTCATGGAAGCGTCTATAGCTGTGCAGACCCATGCGGAGGCCGAAAGTGTGTGCGGAGTGAGAGTAGTTGAGTCGAGGGCGATGAGTAGGTGTTAGTGCTCCTGTAACTGGGACGCCAGTCTCATTGTTATGGATTTGCAAGTTACTGCTCAGGCTGATGTGGGATGTGGAGGTGCTATCCGATGGAATATACTGGAGTCGAGTCAGCATTTCCGGTGGTTGAAGCGGTCGGGGATGTTATGGTTGTTTAAGGGACGTCGGAAGTGTTATCAACAGTGGTGGAAGTGTTGGGGGCGGGCGAGTTCGTCGTCGTTGTCACTATCGTTCCGAGGTCGTGGCAGGGTCGATGAAGGAAATGTTTTCGAAGGTGATAGGCGAAGTTGTATTGTTGCTGCATTGATGGTCAGCGAGGTCAATTCGTATACGGAATGTCCGTTGACAGTGTGAACGAACTTGGGTATTGCATTATGAGTTGGAGGCTCTTGGAACCTGTGAACCTCTATTTTGGCCTTAGCAGATGCAATCTTTGGTCTTCATAGATTGCCGCTCCAGTCTTAACTGTTTTTTTTTCAGGCCGATCGACCCTATTCGAGGTTCTTTCAGGTGTCTGGGCTGATTTGAATTTGCTTGAGAAGGGTTGTCAAGATGTACGTGCGACGTCGTTTTTTTTCATTTTTCTCGACAAGTATCCGTAGCAGCGTCACCCTAGAAGCTTCTTTTCGATAGGCGCTTCTCATCCACCTTCGCATGGTGATCGCCCCAGCATAGTAGTAGTTGCCCCAGCATGGGATGGTTGTTGGGATTCCAATCCGTCTTAGGACCTCCATGCCCCAGATCCTTTTCTGCCACGTCAGCTTTAATCTTATTCGAAGACAGGTGAGGTGGAATTGGTTTAGCGCCCTGGCTTGGTTGGGCGTAGACTTTCCGCGTCTACGTCCAAACAGTAGCGTCGTCAGGACAACCGCCGTGAATATCTTAATCTTCATGTTGAGGAGAAGTTCGCGGCAGTTCCGAGCGATTGTCTATAGCTGGCCTGGCTAGATTCGGAGATCCAGTGTGCAACGTGGTCGACGATTTGGGTTTTGCGTGGGATTTACTGCTTAAATAAATGAACAGCCCACTGCTTTGATTTGAGCGCTGTTGAGATTTATGCAAAAGCCGTTATACTCAGCATTTGGCTTCGAATAGGGCATCATCACCGTTTTGATCGTGTTGCTGATACGCCCGAAGCGTGCGCAGTCAGCTGCGAAGAGGTGCATGTCGCTTTGCACATCCGCCTCTATCACTGTATCAAGCGCGCAACCATCTGAGAAGAGCAGGTCGTGGACAGTATTCGTTTAGAGTCGCTTTGTGCCCTGCATGTGTCGGAGGTCAAGAGGCTGGCCGTCTGTCCTGTATACGATGCGAATTTCAGGCTACCCATCATGGTAGATGTCCATCTGCATGGCAGACGACATGAGACTGGAGAGGGTGGGAGCGAATACTCAGCCACCTGCTCTACCCTAATATTCACCGTGAATGTTTCTGGGACCGTCTCGTTGACCGTGGCGCGAGCCATCATTCCGTCGGGAAGCTGGCACACCATCTGAGTGAGTCGTTTTGCACATTCAAATTTCGGCAAGCTTTCCCAGAGTCCAGTTCGATTCACTTTGTCAAAAGCCTTTGTCAGATCTACAAGGCTAACGTGGAGATTGATGCATAGTTCCTGACACTTCATCTGTAGTTGACGGGCAGCGAACATCATGTCGGTAGTTTCATGTTGTCGTCGGCATCCGCCTAAACCTTTGGGCGGAAGACACTGCTCCAGATGCGTGTTCAGATCGTAGGCGGGCGATGGTCTTCTTTCCAACGCTGAGGGGTGAACTTTCTTTGTGATAATCACAAAATTGTCAGTTTAGTGTGCGCTCGCATATTTCAACAATGGTCGTGCCCTTGAGGTCTGAGAGAATTGCTCTGTTCGCCGCATATCCTGAATGGGTGAATTCAACTAGTTTATCCGCTGAGCGCCGCCGGACTTGTGGACATCAGTTGGGACTGCATCGGCTTCTGGTGCCGCGCCGCTGGAATCTGTTGAACAGATGTGATGGTCTCCTGCAGCTGTGGCGACGGTCAATTTGGCATTGGGTTCGATCTGCGAGTGTCTGTCGAGGGTGTCACCGATGATTGTAGATGACCAGTCGAGGAAGCATCTGACGAGATCAGCACAGCACTTCGGAATCCACGATTTCTCGATGATAAGTGTTGTTACTTCAAAGCAGAGAAGACGAGCAGGTCGTTTGCCGTGGAGGCCGTTGTTGGACCAGGCGTCGACTTTTGAAGGAGGCCATTTTATTTGCGTCTGCCCAGGCTGTTGATGTGAACTTTGCTCAGACTATTCTGTTCAGTACGTAGGCTGCTGGATTCTGCGTCACTGTAGTTAAAAAAGTCTGGATGTGGATAAAGTGTGCGACCGAGGGCGTGCGGGGTGGTTAAGTGGACGGTGTTTCGCAGCTGACACCACTGTGTCCCTATCGTGGCGTTGTCGTCCGGTGTCTGCAGTTATTTCAGGCGCTTGACCGGCTGGTCACTGAAATGTAAGTAGTGCGCGAAAAAATTCGAATAAACGCTTCTAAACTCACCTGGTGATCTCTTATATTCTAGTCTCCCACAAGATTGTAGTCGGAACCTCACCTTGAACGTGACAGGCGCTTATTCGTCCAGTCGTCGGCGTCCCAGACCGCCTTAGTCGTCATCACGTCCTGTCGATCCCACCTCCAGGCGAGAGCGTGGTCCAGCAGCTGCCAGTTCCGCGAGCTGGGTGTATCCATGGTGCCTTCTCCCACGTTGGAAGGGGAAAGTAGGTGACGGTTTGGCGGAGATTGTATTCGGCGCAGGTCTGTTCGTTACAGTCGTTGATGCCATGGAAAACCACCACTCCCTCCTAGATGGCGTGGCCTGCCCCTACGCGCGCATCGAGGTCCAATAGGCCTGTCGGCTCGTTCGCCTTCCGATAGTCGCCAGGAGGGCGCGCAAGCCCTCGTAAGTCTTGTTTTTCACCTCGTCAAGCCTGGTCGTTGGAGGGCAGGTAGTCGCTGCCAATAATAATATTTGGCTCCCCGAAGTGGCAAACGCAGATTTATGATACGGCCGTTAATGTCCTCTAGCAGACTGGGCAGTCGTCCCACGATGTCGTTCTGGATGGCAAAGGCAACACCAGCGTCACGCCACTCAGTTCTCTGGCGACCAACAAAGGTTTAACCGTTAATCGCGTCTTCTAGCCGACACTTTTCGGAGATTCAGGTCTTACTGGAACTGCGATATCAACCTTGCGGGGCGCCAGTTCTGGATTGACAGAAGCTGTCCTCCTCTCTGGTCGGCTGTCTAAACGGAAATTAGCATTTCAGGCAGTCGAGGTGAGCGGATACGCTCTAGCTGCCTGTGGGGTGGGACGAGGGGACGTGGATGGCTGTTTCGCGTGTTGTTTCGACTGCGTCTTCTGCATTCACAAGCAACGGCCAAGTGGTGGACAGCGTGATTTTCCATTATCCACCTAGAGCACTTTCTCTGGCCCTTCTCCCCACAGATGTTAGGTATTTCTACCCCTAAGTAGATCTGTTTAGTCCCCCCAAACGATTGTCAAACTCGACTACGGATCCCGACTCTGGTTAGTGGACAGCGATCCGAGTTAGTCCGGACCGCCTACCGGATTGTGTGTCACCCTCTCTGTAGGGCAGTTTAAAATGGATGGGAGGAGAATAGCTGGGAAGAGCAGCAGAATTACCGCGTGTATGGATGGCGATTAAATTCGGTGAGCGGCCTGTCTGGCGGTCAACATCCGACACCATCAACAGCAAGGTGTTTATTGCAGTTGTCAAGGATGCTTTCGGCTACAACGGCATAAGTCGGCGCCGAATGGATACTGTAATTTTGCAGGACAATGCACCTGTCCACCGCTCTAAAGAGGTACAAATTTGATGCCGCTTGCAAATATAATCTAACATTTTAGACAACAACCACCCTCTCCGCAATTGGCCTCCAATCCATTTTCATCCCGGCCAACAGTCCCGATTTAAATCCTATCGAAAATCTTCTTGGAATAGTCAAAAGAAATTGGCACAAAGCTAAGAAGACTCTTTCAATGCAGGAAAAATTGGATTTCATACTCAATAATTACATTTTACAATCCACCATAGATAACCTCGTCATGTCTATGTCTGACAGACTTTCTGCCGTTATTAATTCGAATGGCCAATCAACAAAGTACTAATATTTTGTATCTGTTTCTGTCCTTAATTATTTTTGAACTTTTATGCGCCCTCCTCCTTTATACACCCTCATACGTAGCCTTTATTAACTTGGTTGTAATATAGTCGTTTCCCGAAAGTGTGACTTTTGTCGAAAATTATTTATTTTTATCTCAGTAAATAATATTTTCTTAACCAAACTTTGCTTTATTTCTTTGACACATCTTTTATTTTCCGCTATCAGACTTTGGGAGCCGTAGTGTTTACCGATTTTGCGTTAAAGTCGCTTACCTGTGTTAATTCATGACATTTCATGAGTTAGCACAGGTACTGTATATCCTCATTCGGGTTAGCCCGCCTGTCGAGGCGGTTACGATGATGCGGTCGTCAGGCGGAAATTATTTCCAGGAAGCCGCAGTTGGCAGTTGGGTGCCAGCAGGGCACGAGGCACAAGGAGAGATCTTTAACTTCTAAGCGTTGTACTCCTTAACCCGACACGCCTACATCCCTTTGTACAATTATACTACGCAATTTTACATGAATCACCGAAAGAAAAGCACTTGCTATCAAAACTTTCTGAAATTTTTCAGGAAGTTTTCATTATCCAATGGATCCACGACTCGTTTCTCCGAGTGTCAGAAATTTTCACCTCTTGATGCTGAAAAAAGTAGAACCATTTCAAGGTGCGCACTAAGAGACATTTCGTGATTGCTGATTTTTTTATTGTTAAAGCATTCAATACAACAAATTCGGACTCAAGCATCAGAAACTCGTATGGTAGAACGTGGATCTTACGGACATTACTTACTCTGCCCTTTTGAAGGCTTTCCAGACTACTGTTTTTTGTTAACTCGTTTCTTTCATCCCTTAGGAAGACGACAGATCTTAGTTTTCCACAAATTGTGTGGCTCGGTTGTAGGCAATCTCCCTTGCCGTCCCTACTATCCAGATCAGAAATGTCCTCCTGTTCTCGTGGGTTATTTAGTCATGGTGGTGGCAGGTATGGTGTCGAAGCCGATCTTCAGCCGTCTTGACTTAAGTCTGCCGGTCATGAGTGAGACTAGTGCTAAAGAGATCTGCTTCGCCAAATAATCCACTACAGGTGTTTACTGTCTCAGGTCAAACCTTACTTTTGAAGCTCTACGAACTAATTTCCGTATGATGGGTTTGGTAGGGTCGGCTTTTCGACAAGTAGGATCAAGGTCTCCTTCCGGTGCTTACCAGACTGCTCATGGCCACTTCATGATGTTTCCGAAAATTACTCCTTGACAATAGAATAGTCTTCGTCATATAATGCACTGTAGATATTGTTATTGTTTTCATTCCTCTAAAATTGAACTTGCCAAATTATTCTGTGCGTGAAGAACAATTTTTCCCGGATTGAGACCTTGAAAACAAAGAAAACATACATTACCGCTGGAGTTTTCTTGCCTCGAGGGCTCTTGAACGGGTCGTTTCGTCTACAACATGAGTTAACAGTAGTCATTTCAGTAGTCTCCGTTAATTATGGCCTTTGATTCCGAAACCTCGATCGAGGCTTTCATCTTATGAGTGAGAAGTCAAGCTATTACCATTACAATAAATATGGGCG
>CACRXP010000060.1:1720609-1751562 GCA_902702965.1 Spirometra erinaceieuropaei
CCTTCCCCTTCCTCCTCTTCTTCCTCATCCTCCTCCTTTTTTTCCCGCCTCTTCCTCCTCCTCCTGCCCCACTGCACCAACCACGGCCGCTCTGGTGGCCGTCACTCACACCAGCATCACACACATCCATGCCACAACAACAGACACCATCCCTCCAACCTCCGACTCCAGGGGTGAGGACCAGGACTAGACCTGCCCTCACTGCGACCGCAACTTCACCTCACGCATCATCCTGGTCAGTCACTTGCGAATTCATCGCACGGAGACTGGCGAACCAGTGCCTGGAGCACCAACCTATACCCACCAAGCTCGCCTCCACTGCCCACACTGCCCTCGCACTTTCACGCATCGCATGGGCCTACTCGGCCACATGCGCATCCACGACGACCTGCGGTAGACAACCGCCGGCTACACCACACCATAACATCCTCCCCCCTGCCTCCATCACCGCCAACACCACCCCGCCACACATCAACACTCACCCACCGCAAGCCCCCAACTGCCACTTCCCACGCAAGTGGGAAGTCCGCATCTGGACTCGGTCCCCATGCGGCTTCGGCTGCACGGGTGACTTGAGTCTGAGACTATCCCGACACGTCAAGCGTCGTGGATAGGAAGGTTGCTGATTGGCGCCCCAACTCAGTCCACGCAGTTTGTCCCGTTGTGAGTGTGTTGTGTGGAGTGGCGGACTGGTGGGCTGGGAACGGGCTGAAACAGCACCTACCACGGCCCTCTCACACAACCCCCGTTGTGCGAAATCCTGGTGTGTGTGCGTGTATGCGGGGCCAGGTCGTGCACGTGACACGCGCAGTCAAGGTCAGTCGACCATGCCAGCCACCGCGCCCATTTCCCACTCCATTCTGCTGACCGGCTCGGATAGCGGCTGGGGTGTGGGAATGGGAAGGGAGAGTGAGGTCGACGACTCAGCGCACTTTCTCCCCACTATAAACAACCTGACACGCTTGAAGCTATCACGGTGCGCTAAAAGCCGTGGCTTGGAAGGTTGCCAACTGACGGGATAGCTTGGATCTCCTCCTCGACTGGTAGGGGTCTGAGAGTCAGGCTGCAATGGCTTCTTCTTAATGTGGCCTTTATGGCACTCCCACCACAGCGTGGGATCCGAGCCACGCGTAGGTGGCACGCCTAGATGCGGCTTCGGCCGTGCCAGCCTTCAAGTTCTGTTGTGTTGGTTGAAATCCTGGTTATTTGTTGTGTGGACCAGAGGGTGTGGTGGAACGCCAAGGTGAGGATCCGTCCGAGCCATCCACCTGTAGCCTCCCTCGTCTCCGGTCTTCTTGACTCTGTCTTGACACCGGGCTCGGGCGAGGGAAGATGAGAGAGTGTAGGTAGATGCGGAGCAAGTCTACCGGCACTATAAACCCCTGCGTAAGTCACCGTCCCTGCTCCCATTGCTGCTGCAGCTGTGGGGCACACGGTGGACATCATCGAAATCGATGGTCGAACTGTCACAAGTGAAGAAGGGTATTCGAGCGCCGTAACATTCTGTTGATTGTTCTGGGCTTTCGAACTCGTGCAGGGACCTTCCGTCAGAGACAATGGCAGCAACAGAACAAGCGACCGTCATAGGGCGTGTTAGCCAATCATCGACTGACGGTGCAAGACTGGAGGTGACTGCGCAGGGCTCTGTACGCCGGCGCCAGATCGATAAATCGATTAGCTGAGTTCTTATCCGAGGCCTAGGCTTCAATACATTCTCGACCTGTTATGTTTCCGGCGTGGGCGACTATTTCGGTGGCTGCGAAGTTGAACTCATGCTCTATTTCGTAGGTGTGGGCGGCCACATGTGATAATGTGTCGCCTCGTCGAAAAGGCAGCTTATGTTCGTGTACGCGCAATCCGAGCATGCATCCAGCCTGACCGGTGAAGTTACAAGGACAGTTTTGCAAGGAATGCGATACACTACTCCAGATTGCTTCTCAGGCCTTAGCCGGTCTTCAATTTTCATGGCTCTACTGCGCATGGTGAGTTTAGGCCGGTGTGCAATTGCCAGGCCTAGCTCCGCAGCAATGCGCTTGGTTGCTTCTAAAACGTTCTTATTATACCATATCATTGGTGGTGTTGATGTTTAGGTCCTCTGAGAGCGACCACGCAGTCAGCAACTAATGAATGCCTTTAGGTAGCCATTTTGCACAAGATGATCGCAGAGATAACTGGCCTAACTTGCGTTTTCCTCCGGTTTGCTGCAATGAGTTTGGATCCGTTTGAAGAGCGTCTTCACGCAGCTTCGTTTGTGAGCTACCGGGTAGCTGCTGTAAAAACGGAGAAGCTGCATGGTGTTCGTTGCCTTCCTGTGAACCGTCGTGTCAAGTTCACCATAAAGGTTCCGTCTGACAAGCACATCAAGGGAAGACAAATGCTGTTCCTGTTTTTCATCCCTTGTGAAGTTTATATCAGGGAAAACTGCGTTGGGCAGGTTGTGGAAATATTGTAGCACGTCCTTCTTAACAAATACAAACATGTCGTCTACGTAACGGCGCCAAAATACCGGCTCATGTTGGATGAAGGCAATCTTTTCTAGCTCCTGTAGGACCAGTTCTGCAACTAAACCGGAGCCTAGTTAACCCACTGGAGTTCCGTTCTTTTGCTCATAGGTTTTTCCAAAAAAATTGAAGAAATTTTGTTGGCAGAATTCAAACAGCCTCATGAAGCGTTCAATATTGAGTGCATTTTGAGCCTTCTTGTACGTCTCTCTAAGTCTCCTGCGCAAGACTTTGCGAGTCATGTTTGGTGGGATGGATTTGAATAACGACATCACGTCGAAGGAGACCATGATTTCGTCCGATTGAATCCTCCGACTTTGGACGTCTACGAGGAATAAAGAGGTTGATCGTACTGAGGCAGTCGAATTGCCTTGGAGGAACTTCAGTTTTGAGTAAATCTACTTTGCTAAATTATAGACGCAGCTGCCTTTTAGGGCAATGATTGGTCGCAGTGGGACATTTGTTTTATGTATTTTTGGCAGACCATAGAATCGGGCTAGAGCGGTTTCAGTTGCCTTCATTTGGTGCCATTCACTTTGCCATCACCCTGCTTTCTTAATATTTATCCTCAAGCCAGGTTTCAGACATGCGTTCTTGGAGGTAAGAATACCGACTGGCTATACATACAAATCAGGCCATGGAATAGAGGGGGAAGGCTAGGTGGTGGCCTATGCTTATCACATCTTCGTAAGCTGTTTCTTTTTTATCTCGTAAGCGTGCCACAATTCGGACTTTATGTTGGACCACAAAGTGACGCATTGGGCTTTGCAGGCACTGCGCACAAAGATCACAGGAGATTGGCAGTTTGAGAAGATGTGTAAAAAAGGGTTCAAAATGAAGTAGGGTGACAGCTTAACGATGGATTTGATTTTTTACACAGGTATTTGGGACCAAACTCGCTCATTGGATTAAGCAATCAATATATACATCAATCAAAGAATTTCCTACGTTCCTCCAGTTCAAATACCATCATTGAAAATTCTGCACATTTCTAAGGGTTAGGTTTACTCGGAGAAACCGTTTATCGATTCTCGCCTTTCCTTTGGACGTATTATTTGGGATGCATTTCTGATAACATTCTTTCATGGTCGGGTAGGATGGATTTTTAAATTTGTGATTTGGAGAATGCAGCTGAGACGGCTTGTGCTTTGGATCGGGTTTTCGTACAAACTGCAATATATCCCATAATTTACGACCCACTATTGTCCAGAATGTTGAAGGTGGTTTGGCGCAAAGTCACTTTCCTGAAAGTGACGCCATACATTTCCCGAGTTACTACTGCGTTCGTCTAAAAGTTTGGATTTTACTCTTTCTTATAGTCTGAACTGTTTTCATATATTTTAAACTGGGCTGAATCGTGGGATCGAGATAGAAAGGTTAAAATATACCCACACGTAAATATTTGGGCCGAAACTAATAGTCTTCCAATATAATTTAGTAAAACATTATGCTGAGTATCTCAACAAATGACTTTACATTAACCGTGACATCTTAATTCGAAATCTGTTGTCCTCTAATCTGTTCACCGAATATCTCCCAGGTTTTTAGCGATATCTCTTATGATTTCGCCAACTGTATACTTTCAGGATGATATCCAATTTATACTTTACAATTCAAATTTTCCAATATGCGAAAATAACACCAGATACAATATAACCGAAGCCGTCATTTTTCACGCAATCTCAAAGTGTGTGCGGACCTCCTGTACGTATTCGCTACTTGCCAGGTTTCAACCGTCTTCGTTTAAAAAATTCACGTTCTTCCAATGGTGCTTTTTTATTTTTCTAGCATAGGAAGCTTAAGCGGAGCTTTCTCGACGTAAAGCCGACTCCTTTGTCGTTTTGTTAACAAGGTAGATTTTGAACAATTAAATTACAAGACTTCGACGTAATCAGGACATCTGTTCTGTTACTTAATTTCTATTAATTTATCCAGTAATAATAAAATGCTTGCTTCGCAGTATTTTGCTTGAATCCCACCGTTACTTACCTTTCACAATTTTCCGCAAGTCGTCAATATTTCTGGAGCTTCATTTCTCTTTGATCTTTGAGGATATATATTTCATGAGTCACCCAGTCGAAGGGCTCGCATCATAACCGGATTAATAAGTGATTGCTTAAGTGATTTTTCCTCTAAGTCGTGCATATTCCTACCTCTGCCACTTTAAGTGCAGTGGTCGACAACTGGAAAGTTCCAAAATTAGAAGTGAAGGAGACGGAGCCGCTTAGACACGCTTTACTGAGGCAAGAAAGTGTATACGTATCTCAGCAGGCAGTGGCATCAAGCCGTCTCTCCAGTGGAGTGATAACCATTGAGGTTCTTAGCCGCTGCAGGAGGTACATGTGTGCGTTGGGGCCTTGGTTATCCTCAGCCAATCAGCGAAGGCCTCAGCGTCCATTTGACTCGGGACGTTAGGCGGACTGAAGGTGGCATGAATGAGCCGTCGTGCTGGTGATCGCAGGAGCAGACTGTCACAGCAGGAAACAGACAATCAAAACATTTTAGATTGGTAGTGGAAGTAAACGCCATTTGGATGGATGTCAACCGATAATTGGATTCACCATCCACTTCGGCCATTTATGTACAAATGGATGACTTATTCTAAGAGCTGCCCTGCAAGTTCACACGCACCCCGAATAGATGACGATGGCCAGGGAAAAAACTTGACATGAAGCTAGCATTCAGAAACTCACGCACAGTTTAATTTGAACCCTTGAGACAGAACAGAAAACAGAACAGAATGTACAGGCCGAAGTATTAACTCAAGTGCACACCAAGTAACAAGAGTGGGCATGGCAGTTGACAAGTTCTATGTGAATTAGGTGCGCGCACCAATTTCTCAATGACAAACGGGGCGAACACAGCCAATGCCGAGGGGATGACGAAATACGATTGACGCGCATTGGCGAGGGCTTTGGTCAACCACGGTATCACTTGTTCGATACGGTTAATAGCTAACTGTTTTTGCACATGACCCAGAAGTCTAACGACGAGCTGGACAACCAGTCTTGAAAACTTACGCAATAAAAGTCACTCTGTTCCCAAAGAATCTCACCTATACTACGCGCCGCTGTGCCGCTGCTGGTTGGGTTCGAAGGGGAGAGCCCCAAAGCATAACGGGACGAGTGAGTTCTTTAGCAAGATCGGTGGACGCACCTCTGCCATCATGATGATGGAAACATGGAAGTTTCCGAAAAGTCAGCACAAATACAGAGTTCTCTTTGGAATCACCACCTTTTCTTCTTCGTCTTCTTTTGGGGATGACGAATGGGCTATATGTGCATAAACATACATATGATGGAATACCGACAAAGATAAGGAAGACCGGGATGGCCATTTCTGGCTTATTAACCGTCATCAGCCAGTCCTATCCAAAAGCGATGTGTGGAACACATGGGACTCAACTCAGTGACCTGTTGGTTGAAATTCCAGCGCACCTAATCACTGAGCCACGGGGTCGCGGTTCTGTAGGTTGCGAGCGAGCATATATAATGGTAGACGAGCTCTAACCGAATTTTAATATGGCTCCACAGACTTCTTTGGCTCCAAAACGGATAACTATAGATATACATTGCCAGAACTTGTGCCGCATTTTTCAGAATGAATGCCTACGTCGACGTGAAAAGCAGAAACTGGCATCTCTGGCTTATTCCTCGTCTTTTACTAGCCATATGGGACCCCAGGTTTGGGTGAACCGAAATTTGGACTCGCACTCTTTTGTTATTGAACTTTATTCCATCGCGCTACAATCAAGCCACGGACATGGCGTCTTATCGACTGGCGTCGATTTATCAAGACCTGAGGCTATGTAATTATTGGTTAACAACGTCTAATAAATCAGGACTGAACACCGCAGTCGACGTTGTTCTTGTCAGAATTCTCTACATCATTACATGTCATTGTACAACTGTCCACAGGATTTAGACAGAAACTACAGAGGAAAACGGGACGAGGATATCTCGTACTGCAACCCAGTCAGTAGATGACCCCCTCGCGATACTGCATTTTCCACTTATGGAAATAAATCTTCGAAAATTCCCACTGAAATTTCAAAAAGACAATTTGGCGAACGCACATCAGCTTTCGATAAATTATCTGCACGCCTGTACATTTACATTTATAGGCCTTCGCCTGGAACGGAGGAATTTACTTGTGAGAGGACCCCGTGGGAAGGTATGGTCATTTGGTATATCAGATAGTTTTTGTACCTGATGAGGAAGGGCGTCAGTCGCATAACTTCCTTGCAACCCAATTTTACAAATTCTATACCAACAGTAAACACCACAAAATTGCTGTACTGATACTGATACTCATTTTCAGACGTAGACTGACTTACAGCCCCCTGACCTTCGATTTCTAGCTGAGTTCCAATTGCAGCCGGTGAACCGATTTCAGCTTGTCTCGGAGTTCGTGCTTTCCGGTGAAAGAGACCAGTGTAGAGAATTTCACATAGGTTAGATTTTCTGGGGCCCATGCGATAGGTTATTTGCAGCCTCCGACTGCTTAAAAGCACGACATGTAAATGACTGTGAATTTTAAAATATTATGATGTCATCTTCTTAAGGTTCATTTACATCTGTCCGAAGTTTATTCTAAGCGGCCTTTGCAGGAACTGTAACGAAGTTTTATCCATGGATATTTACATAACCAATTGGGTCGAGCAAAGATATGCCATGCCCAGCTTGGGATTAATTAGCGAGGTGACCCTTATAGGCTGCTTCTCGGTTTCACACGTGACTTGGATGAATATGCAGCGTTTCGCGATTGAATTAATCGAGATTCATTGTGGTTTTGAAAAAAATGAAAGGCATTTCTACCAGACTCATGCTAAAGTTCAGTTGAATTGGCTTACCTTTTAAGACATGTCCTTGCTGGCTGTCCTCGATAGTAGGTTCATTTTATATGCGCAGGTATTGGAAAATTGGAGCGTAAGGTGTGCAGTTAGGAGGCACACTTGGATGGGTGCTGGGCACGCCATGTAAATGGTGATTGCTCCTCACGATCCTTAACTATAACCAACTTCCCTCTATGGATCCCCTAAGTTTGGCTCCGCCTATCAGCTGCACCCCAGTAAAACCTTCACCGGTGTGTTAACTCAGATGAGGGCATCAGGTGTTGCATGAGTTCCTACACCTCGTTATTCTGTTTCCATCCCCACTCCGATCCCAATTTCTCCTCGCTTTTCCCCTCTATCTCCTCTTCAACTTCAAAGGCTCTATGGGAAAAGCGATCTGCAATCACATAGGCGGCACGGGCTAACTCGGGTTTCTCTCCCCCCCCCCAATCGAGCCGCTACCTGTGAAGTGGCCGTGAAGTGGCTAAAGAAGTTGCCCTAAACAACTACTAGGAAATCCTGCCATCCACAGACATACCGTGGCCCGCAGATTCAAAACTCGCGGTCAAAAACAACAAGGAACAAAAACAATAACAACCCCCCGGTCCCCTTACCCCCGACCTGCCCCACAAGATGTTAGTGTGTGTCAGATCACCATGGCAGTCTAAAATGTTCGTCCCATTCTTGACAATCCAATGAGTGACTCATCGCAACGGCGGATTTCGATAGTCGCCGCAAATTGCGGGCTGCAAAGTGCACGTCACTTCTCTCAAAGAAGCTCGCTTCCTTGAAAGAGGCCAACTGGAGAAGATGTATGCAGGCACATCTTCTTTTGAGGCGGACGCCCAAACGCAGAGCGACGAGACGCCGGCTTCGCCTTTGCCATCCGGAACGACATCGTGGGACGACTGCCCTGACTATCCTGGGGCCAAATTTGCCACAATAACCAGTGTCTGCTCTTCCCCAATGATTAATTCTGATGAGGCAAAGGACAAATTCTATGAGGACCCCCACGCCCTACCGGCGACCGTATGGAGGACGGACAAGTTCATTGCCTTCTATGACTTCAATGTATGCGTCGGGGCAGACAATGTTGCCTTAAAGGGAGAACTGGGTTCCTATGGAATCACCGTTTGCGACGACCACGGCCCTCTCCTCCGCGAACTTATGCAGAACATCCCCTCCTCTTGACCAGCACCCTATTCCGCCTCCCGATGAGGAAGAAGGCAAACTGAATGTCCTCGCAATCGTGGCCCTTGAAGCTGCTGGACTACGTTCTCGACCGAATGCGAAATCGACTGGAGGTGCCGATGACGAAAGAGCCCTGAGTCGCTGACGGTTGAACTGATCGTTGCCTCATTGTCTCCAATATGAGGCTCCAACAGCAACTCTTCAGGAGATCGCAAGGTAAGTGACTCTCAGGTGGATTAACCTCTGTGCTGTTGAATCTGCCTGCTCACTACCTGGATCTCAGCAACCAATTTACACAGCGATTGAAAGAGCTGCTGGCCCCCGAGGACAAGGCCACCGCAGAGACTCAGGTGTTTCATCTTCGGAATGCCATCCGAATCACGGCCTTGGATGTCCTCGGACACGCACTTCAAAATAAGGGCTGGTCTGACGACAGCGGCGTACATATCGGCAGCCTGCATGTCGAACAGCACAGACTGCACAAAGCCCTCATCAGCCGGCTGACCGACGCAAACAAACCGGCCTTCCAGAGAATTCGCCGCCCTGTGCAGCAACAGCTGGGAGAATTGCGCGACGCCGGGGTGGCCAACAGATGCTTAATGCATTCATAATTACACGAGTTCTTTTCAAATCCATGAGACAGGATAAACCTACAATCCCCAAGCTATATGGACTTCCTAACGTTCGATAAACGGCCCTTCCACAGCGGCCGATAATCTCTTCAGTTGGTGCACCATACTACAAAATTTTCAGACGGTTATTTCACTAATTACATCTATTTACAATGGACTCCCAGTACTCCATTGAAGTCTACGATGACTTCTAAGGAAAATTATAAGAAGCGAGCATTGCATCAGACGGGGTAATGGCTTCTTTCTATGTAATCTCGCTCTTTAAATCGGTTCCGCAAGATTTATCAAGACGCTGCACGGAAGAACTCTTTAAGGCTTATACCACTGATATGCTTGCCAATGCTTTTCTACTGCCGGTAAATTTTTGTCTTCAAACCAAACGACACCGTCGACAACTGAAAGGCAATCCTAGGGGTTCACCCCTATCCAGCATTGAGGAGAAGTCCATAGTGCAGAAATTATAAATTATGACATTTTATGAAATTTCCTTTACTGAAGAGTAGCTGGCGACGCCCTGAAAAGCCTACTGAAAACCGTCCGGACAATATTTCAGTTTAAATAATTATGCGTAATCATATTGTTAGCACCACAGTCATTAAACGGAGAACTGTTGAAGTCAGAGACGCAGTTGCTTAGATCAAGTTTAACTGAAGAATCTCCTAACATTAATAAAACGCATTACGGTGCGCCTTTCGGCAAAAGTGACCATGCAACGCTACTGCAGGTTTACTTACTCTACTCCCAATGCTAGAGGAGAGCGGAAAACAGATTTCATCATGAAGGAGAACGGATCGATGACCGTGATTGGGGAATGCCTGCTGAAGGGGGAACTAAAGGACGACTAAATATCCTTTTAGACGAATTGACGAAAAATCCCTATCCGCCTTGTCTTACTGACAAGAGACCTCAAAAGGCAGTTAAGGAAGAAAAGTAAATAATGGAAGATATTCAGGGGAAGTGGGTCAGCAGAATATCTCGAGGAATTTATTCGCGAACGGAATGCGGTAATAGACAGATCCGTCAGGAAAGGAAGAGTTATGACTTAAGAATTACTCGGCCTGCTGAACATAAGTCTCATATTTTATTCCACTATATTAACAGTCGACTGAAAAACAGGGACCCAGTAGCAGTATCTAGAGATTATAACGGTATGTACGCAAGTATTGTGAGGGTTAGGGGCGAAGCTGTATATAACCCTATTATTGCACTGCTAAGGGTATAAAAACAATTATTTACAGTAAGCAAAAAATATGGTCAGCTGTAAAATTTATGGTAATATTTTACATCAAACTTACAAAGACGCTTTACAAAGGAAGCACAACCAGGAAATAAATTTCATGCGTGGCCATACATAGTCCTGCAGCGAGGGTCGCCGATTATTGAGAATCAAGCAGTCCATCCATCTTTTAAATAAAACTACGGTAATTGACGTTACTAAGTCAAATGAGAGTGAATTCCACAGTTGAGTTACCAGGTGGCTGAAAGGAAGTCTCTGCTGGTGTAGACGCGCCCATTCGCGTTTGGACTTGTGCGAATGATTAACCATTTGACTGATATTTGTAAGCTCGAAGAAATCTTCAGATTCGAGCGAACAGTCATGCCGCAAACAGTACGGAAAGTCCACAGTCAAATACGTTTCATTTGCTTGTGGGATATGGAAACAAGCCTAGCTGGGTCAGTCTTTCAGGAAATGGCAGATTCCTAAGACCGTTAGCCAGTTTTATCAACGGTCGTTGCACCAACTGGATGGGGCTATTCCCTGTCTTCATTCTCGGTTTCGATGCAAGTATTTTATATTCAAAATGCGGTCTGACGAACGCGTTATAGACCCCTGCAGTGTAAAAGTAGCTGAAAACGACGAGAAAGTCGAACAAAACAACCGTTTTTTTTTATCTCGGTCTTCACTGGGGAAAATTAATTTAGATTCACAATGTCAACAGTTGTGTTGTAAACCACACTCTCGTGTTGAATGTATACTCGTCGAGGCATCTGTCGTCTAAATAGTGCTGCAGAATCTGAAGGCAGCAAAGTCACCAGGTTCAGACAATATACCAGTCAAGTTCTCGAAAAAACTCGACGTTCATTTGCTGAGAAACTTCCCTACACGTAATTACGACTGTGTCAGTAGCAGGAGTTTGGGTCTGACTCACGTATATCGTGACTTTTAGAGTTCCAGAACTTCTGCTGCAAAACTTTCTTTTATTGTTATTTTAGATATGAATAGGCAGCTCAAGGCCAAAAGCCTTATTCCCTTAATAAACTGGCTTAGGCTCAATTCACGTCGCAGGTAATGTATCACTATGGGCCAAGTATGATAGTGCATATATTACAGGGCCGTGCACAGCAGCTTCGTATGCCTTGGAGAAGGGCGGGTTGTATTCCAGCGTCTTGGAGTTTCCTTTTGTAAAGGTGGATCTCGAATCTTCCACCCGTAACGCCTAATAGCAACTTTTAATTTACCAAATTGTTTTCTCGCGCCTTTTACTAATTCCGGCGGTCTTTTTGAGGCTGTCTGGCGGCGTGCTGTTCTGGTGTTGTTTACCATGGAGGAGTACGTTCGCGAGCCATGGTAAGTTTTTCCTGTTGGGTGTCCGCTTTTTCGCGGTTTTTATTTGCTTATAATTCATCCGGTATGCATATGAGTCCATTGTCCGACAGGGAAGTTTCCCAAGTTTTTTTTATTCGTAAACGATCGTCTGGCCTCGATGCCCCACTACAGCTTATTAATTCCGTTTGGTTTAGTTTTGTATCTGTGGCAGACGAGTGGGCAGCTTATTTCCACATGTTTATCCTCCGCCTTTTCATGCACGCTACGTTTTTCAATTCTGCCTTGCTTTCTCGTCTAGATTGGCGACGAACAATATTTTCCCGAAATTACCATGGCGCGCAATGTTTTAGTCGGCTTGCTTTGTTTCTTCCTATTTTAAAGTCCGTTTCGGATCGTCAGTGACTGTGGGGCAGCGTTTGCCATGGGGACAATCGGTGGGAGTCTTGTACACGCCTACAAGGGTTACCGGAATGCGCCAACTGGCTACTTCCGCAAAATATCCAGTGCCATGGTTTCCGGACGCCAAAGAGCCCCTCTCGTTGGAGGAGCGTTTGCAGTCTGGGGCGGGATGTTTACAGCCGTAGACTGCACCCTTGTATTTGTACGGAAGAAGGAGGATCCTTGGAACTCGATAACTAGCGGCGCTGTCACAGGCGCTGTGTTGGCTGTCCGTCATGGTCCTGCTGCCATGGCTGGACAGGCAGTTATTGGCGGCATCATCCTAGCAATTATTGAAGGTCTTGGTATCATGATGAATCGCTTTGCTCCTATGCTGATGCGTAAGTTATATCGCGAACTGTTTTTATTTACCTTAATTAGCCTCGAACCATTCGGTTTTCTCGAAGTTTGCCTGTCTTGGCAGACCTTAGGTTGTCACAGACACGCTCGAATGTCGTTATATTTTATATTTGCCTATTGATTTAACAACGGAGATTGTAGGCATATGAAAACGTTCGTCGTGCATAGCAGCCTGTTTCGTAGGTATCAGTTGCTAGTCACGATGGAATATTAATCAGATAGATGGGATAAAGTAACCTGTGCTTGTGCGTGCTTAGTTGTTGGAAGGTTGGCGGACTCTCAAGTCGATCACTTGCTCCTTTTATCCTGCACATTAGCAATATCTTCGTCGAGAATTGCCCTTTGTCTGTACCTTAACGTCGCCACAAAGCAGTACAAGTTAAGTTAAGTACAAGTCAAGTACAAGTTAAGAACAAGTTAAATAAAGTACAAGTTTTAAGTAAAGTATTAAGTTTTTACTGCCCTCTGTAATGCACACCAGGGGAGCGTGTTTTAGTCTACCTAAGTTGTTATACACTGCCAATCTGAGATTTTGGTATGCAGTTTAAAAATATGTATAACTGCGGACCTTTTGTCGTCTTCAGCTAAATAAATATTTTTAGTCCGAAAAAATAGGGTAAATTGGGGTCTTAATTGTTTCCGTCCGTCGACACGACCATGCAAGCATGTAGGCTTTTTGGAAATCCCTCTATTCAAGTGAGAAGTGATTATGTTTTGTGACGTGAATCTTACAAGGCACGGGCGAATATCAGGAGTCCACCAGTAATGCGAAATTCATGCGGCGCCAGGAGTGATCATCCACCCTCCATCGCTACTGATACTCAACAGTTTGATGGGGCGGGGGCAACTCCGTATCCATCTGCATAAAGGAAGCTTGTTCTCGATAACAGCCTTCTCTATCACATTTGGGACGCCAACAGAAACCCGTTTCGGTTTCCCTTAACAAGGACGCGTGTTTATCACTCACCGGCCAAGTCTTCACTGACAAGGCGCTCGTGACGTTAGGCAACTGTTGCTGACTTGCTTATTTTAGATTTAAATAAACCTGAAAATGTCCGAATACAGTATTACGATCCATGAGAGTAGCTGACGGTTTGCAGCATGCATATACTCGACGTAGATGTCTGCTGCCTGCCCTCAGTCTTAATCCCAGACACAGTCCCCGGGAAATCAGGCCTCCGCCAGTGGACTCTCTTGCAACGGTCCCTACAATTCCTGCGATAAACGCGGTGCGGTAATCGCCGAAAAGGCGATCCACGCATTGTTTCGTCCGAACAAGTCAGTGACTACTTGCAATATGTGCAACTAAAAAAACTTTAAATCATATTGTTTTCACCTGCACCCCAGTACGAGCTGCCAAACAGGCCAGCAGATAAACGTATTTGCAAATGCAACAAGTGGCTGAAGGACTCTTGCAGTGATCCGCTTAGCGCCGAGTTCATGCCGAAATTGGCAGTGTCGGTGGGTCAAACCTTCTCCTAGCTTACACACGCCTAAAAGTCCTCTTCCATGCCTAAAATGTCTCCTGTTGTAAAACAACCGGGACACTGAGGAAGTCTGGTCTTGCACTGCAGTCCGAGACGCACGAACTTGCAGCAACAAACACTTGCTGCTAAAGTCCCTTGTCAAAGTCGGGCGATTAGGTCAGCTTGGGAGCCTCACAGTTGTCTGCCCGGCCAACTCAAGCCTGCTCGAGCAACGAGGCTTAATCTTATTAACTTTGGCAAATGCTGGTAGTCAGCCAAGTATGACTGTAAAATCCCTTGCACTGGAGTGATGACTTTCACGAAACGGATCACAAACGCCGACGACACTCGAAAGCCACTAGTTTATTTGCCAAGTTAACTGCTCGCGATCTAAATTATGACTTTATTTCTGACAACTCGGCCAAATTCGAGCGACAAAATTAGCACTTCTGGCACTTTTGACGCAATACTGAGACTGCAGCAGTAAAACACCCACAGTATGACGTCCCTGTTGAAGTCGGGTGTCTGCCGCAACAGAAGTCCTTCCGATGCTGCTGTAATGGTCTTTGCCGTGTTGTTTTAGTGTGTTTTTAAATTGTCTACGAAGAAACTCAACCAAACCGTACGTGGGTGCACTGACAAAATATTTGTCATAACTTTGGGCGATAGACGGCTGTCCGCCCTGATGAGTTTGCCTGTGTTCAATTTCGTTCATCGTTAATGTATGGCAACGGGACTCGGTGTGCCGGGAATAAGTAATCGCCGTAATCAATTCTTCCTGGCTCTCCAGCACTGTGCTAGTTTTGACTCAACAGTCTCTCCCAACCGTTCTATGTTTGGTCTGGCGTTCGGGGAAATTGCATCCTGTCTCCCCTTCTGTCTAATCGCGTCTTTGACTGGATTCCAGTAAGGGTACTACGTCTTCATGGTGGTGTCGAATTTCCGTCAGGATTTCGACTGACCGATTTTGAAGATAGATAAATAAATAATTTTATTGAGTAACCTTCGTATCAAACGATGAGTACCACAGAATACGTCTCGAACGAATGAGCTGGCTATATCAGTGAATTTATTTGCTAATTCCATAGAAGGCAAATTCTGACCGGGAACAGGCTGGCAGCCCGATGAAGTGAACGACTTCAAGTATCTCGAGACGAACTTGGCCACCAGACACCAGAACAAGAATAAGATAAGTTACGGAATGGATGCATGCTCTGGGCGGTGTATGTGGACCCTTAGCGATATGTTATCTTTTTCCTCGAAAGAAGCCAGCCTACGTTTTTGACATCCGTTTCACAGAGGTTGTCTTGGCTGTCGCGAAGCCCATAGTATGAGTCGGTATTTCTTATTGAGGAACTTGCGTACCCTGGTAGTTCATGGTTCTAATTCAGGTAGAATCCACCAGTACTCAGCCTGTCCGTTTATGCGGAAGTTCAGCACGCGATGTCACAGTATCATCACTGGACTCTACAGTATTTACGGCGTATTCGGTTTGCCAAACTTCCCCCTTCACATACTGCAAGCACCCCCACTGCTGCTCTGCGATTACCTTGATAAAATTCTGCTTTTGCAACTGACCGTCACTGAACGGTGTTCCACTACTGGTGATACATGATCGCGCAATATAACCAACTGCTGGGCTGGCAGACAGACCCCGTCTTTGTGAGGTGAGGTACCCTGCATAGTTCAGGCCACCGGACATGTGAGAATGAATTTGGACTTGTTATTTGTCGTCTCCAACATCAGTTTATTACTTTTTTGTCTAAATCTGGCATCGACGGCTAATTGGGGGCAGGAAAGAAATCAGTCATCAACTTTGCTCTACACATTCATAACAGCATGGAAGTGGTCCTCCAACCTTCAGTATTCAGTCTCATGGGTGAATCATGTCCTCCGGGCTGATCGCCACCGATCGTCGCGTGTGAAGAAGTACCGTCTGCAATCTCCAGATCAGCTAAATGTGCCTTTATCATGACCGTGTAAAGTGTAAGCAAGTTCTTTCTTCGGCCGTTGGAGCGCATGCCGTCAAATTAGGTGATTACTTTCGCTGTTCGCCATCTGTTTTTGCATGTCAGCCCCCTTTTACTGAACAACATCTCAGTACCTCCGCCAATCTGCACAACTCTCCTCTTCAAGACGTGTAGTTCGGCGTTATCTAGATGGGCCTTTAGGCGTACGTCTCGCGCATTGAATTCCTTAGTGATAAGTCCCTGCCGCCCTCTGGATTACTAGACCGCGCTGACCGACTTCGTTACCTTCAAGTCGATCGTTCTTTAAGACGCTAAGATTATAGCCAGGACTGTAACATTACAGGTTTTGGACCGAAATAATCCACAGCAAATTCCTTGTACCAGTTACCGGGTCTTCTTATTTTCAACCAATTTGTAGAACTGCGTTTTCTGCAATGTCATCCTGCGCAAAAATAAAGTTGGTTTCTCAGGAGTTGTGGGATTGCTGCGTTACGAGATCTCGTTCATAATGAGGAGGGTTGCTGCAGGGTGTATGGAGATGGACGAGGGAGACTAGCATGGCTATTCCCAGCTTAGTAACCGTCGCCAGTCGGCCGTACCCAACCTCAGGTCCGCTCGACCTAGAATTCGGGCCCCGGGTTGTGTGTTCACTGGGCGTTATTAAATTTAACAGTACCACTGAGCCACGAGCCCGTTATCTGGACATTTGTGATCGGGAATATTTACTGTCGTGGGAAGGAGGCGTTCGCCGATTAGGCGACTTCACGCGCTCGTTTTGTTCCGCTCTGAGACTCAATCTGAAACTTTCATAGGCAGTCGCATAGCAACCGTTGACATAGCCAAGAAGTACCGACATAGACTGGGGAAATTGTGATGCATTCTGTCCGTTTCGCCTCCGGACAAAGATGTCCCACAGCTGTCAGCACCGCGATTGAGGGTGCTTCCTCCCACATCGGAAGGCTGAAGGTGTTGGTCTATATGAGGCGCTGATCTGCGCAGGTTGCCACGAGGATATGGAGACAGTTATCGTCGAAGCTGCCGATTCCATGGTGATCCAGCAATTCTTCCTAGACTGTGTGGTTCGTCTCGACGCGGGCATTGAAGTCACCAAGAACAATCAAGTTGTCCGCCTTCGGCACAGTCGCCAGGATGACATACAGGTTTTCCTAAGACTTGTTCTTCGCCACCTTTAAGCTGGTCATCGGGTAATGTAGACGCTGACAACGGTGGCGACTTTGACTCCCCGTTTTCGGTTACCATTTTTGAGTACTATTACCGACACTGTGATGCTTGATTCGCGTAGATAATAATGTTCACCATTCTCTCAGTCGTTTATTTTTGATGTTTTGAGCAGAACGCTCTTATAGCAAAATTCTTTCCTATCTTATAGTACTGCAGGCAGCTTTCCGCTTGCATATGGTCGTCACTTAATCTTCATATGTATGGAGCGTCAACTCCACCAAGCGTTACCAAACCTCTGTAATCAACTTACCGGGACACAAACCTACTAGTATTGAGAAGGGTTGCTTCATTTTACACACAACTAACAGTTACATGTGTGCTCTAGTATATCCAAGACGGTTTTCCCACACGGTTTGCACTTAATTTTCTTTTTCCATTTAAGAACCACCTGAAGAACCTCCTAGTCCAGGAGGATCAGAAGGAGGTGACAGCGGCGCCGGAGGCAGCTCCCTTTTCAGCTTCTTCTCTCGTGGTGCCGGTGATGAGAAGGCCTCACAACAACCCTTAACGCCATCCTCGTCAACTGAAAGCAAAAGCTCCGGCAGTGGCTTTATTTTCCAATGATATTTTCTAACTGTCGAGCCATCGTCTAGCCCCAAACCTCTCCGCCCTTGTACAGTTTGGCTTGTCCAACTTCCTACTGATTCCTTTTTTATCAGTTTGTCTCCTCCACAGCCACTTAGTAATTTTCAGTCCTTTTGCGCTCTGCTATTTTTGTCCAGAGTTCCTCGACTAGTGTATATTCAAGGTCGAAGATGCTTCATCGTGGTAAAAACCTCGTTGCCTTGGGGTCCTATCTTTGCAATCTAGTCTGCGTGCCGCACTGGTTTGTAAGCAGTTTGCTCTCGTACACTGTGGTTGGAATGAGTTTTATACCTTTGGTTCGTGGCTCTACTGTTATTTAGTAAGGCATTCAAGTTCCTTCTGCGGTTATGACTGGCACTTCTCTAGTCCACGTCTTGTTAACGCCAAGTGTCTGTTGCTTGACTCGTCCTAAGTTATTCTACCACCCTGTTTGTGTTGCTGAGGACTTTCAAGTCGTTCACAAAACTCTCATAGACATTTTCCTTGTAGTTTGTCATAGAATGCCTGTCTTTCTAACGTACTGTCACAATTGGACGTCTCTTCCCCCTTTCCCTACTATGGGTTCTGGCTCGCTTAGAAGAGAAGTAGGCCCTGTTCGTTTCCCCTTAAGGCTGTCTACTATAACGTCGCTTATTATTAGTCACAGGGTTCTGCTGGAAATGTTAGGTGGTCTGGTGGAATGACGGAGTTCGAATGTCTATTGGCACTGCCCCACCGTCTTGCATGGTCAAGTCATCCGGCTAGCTTTCGGATTTGCAGGGCCTTAGTGTGCGTGGTTGCCACCAATGAACCCGACTGCCTGGCTAGACGTAATCGGTTTATTTGCTATCCGCTGAACCATTCCGTAACTATCTTACTAGTTTCCTTCCGTATTTTCTCGTGAATGACAGGCGCTATCTTATCTCATCGAGCTTACGAAAAGGTCTGTGCTGCGTTGAATGAAACGTTTTCTCGCTCATCAGAGTGCTCAAGTATGAGCCCCCGCATTGTCCGTGTTGCGTTGACTGTCATTTGAACCAAAACATAGGTGGCCATTATTAGAGAGAATGCGTGTGGGAGGCGCCTCATCAAGACAGTGAATACTTAGAGGTTTTGTAGTCATTGACGGATTTAGCGAAGACGCATTTCGATGTAGACTGTCTTGTTTTGTTAAGGGTTTGGCGTGCCGCGCTAATCCCAGGTGTGCCGGTCCTTTGTGCCATTTCGTTCGGCTTTTTCTGTTTCAAATGCTGCTTGTTGACGGTCTATTTCTCTACACTAGCCTCCCAGTCGGACCAGGCAGGTGCCGGAATTCTACGTGAACAACTGGATGTCAGCGCGGATGTCTCTAAGCATGTCTGCCTTTGTCCTCGATGTGGTGGAACTTGGGCTTTCCACCGTCAGAGCCCAAACGCGTAGATCATTCCCGTTCCTATAAAGTCACCCTTAGTGATCGTGTGCCCATCACACTACCTGTGTTTCTTTGCGTCATCATTGTTGATTTCCGCCTTAGCTGTCTGGAAGTTTTGCGACAAACTGCGCTGTTACCGTTAGCGAAGAGCGCTGAACTAGACTGTTTTCTCTGGAATCTTTTAGCAATTATATTACCGATCATTTGGACCGTTATGAATGCGAATTCGCAAGCCAGAAAATTTACCACGGGAAGGCGCCGAGTAACTGATCTCTTGTCCCGGTCGAGTGCTCTGTCGTGTGAGCTACTGGGGCAATCCCATCTGCTACGTGAAATTCGAAGTTTGTTTCTGGCTGTTGAGGCGAGTCGTGTGCGGTCCGGAAGATTTCGGACCACGTAGATTCGTATTTTCCAATAGTTTGAAGCAAGACTGCCGTTAAATTTTCGGACCATAGCATACTTTAGCTGTACGGAGGTTTTACCGAACAGACAAGCCAGCATGTTAAGTCTGCCGTTGGGACTCGGTTGTTTTTTGCAAACGGGAGCGGAAGAATGACGTTTATGAAGATTGTTAAAGATGGCAATAATTTCTAGATTTGGCGGCCTACGTATGTAGTACACGGTATTTCACCTCGCGGCGAAGCAGTCTGATCCCTGGAAAAATGTGGCAGAATAAAATAATGTTTGCAAAGTAAAGGACCCAAACAACTGAAAGTGCCGCAACGACTATACTACGGACTGTTATACCAGAGAGAGGGATCCATTAGAAGGCGGAAAAATAAACGCACGTGAATGTTCCTAGTCGGACTGAAATTCGACCAATCAGCTAGTTTTGTGAAAATGTGCATGAAAGGATTTAGAAAGCCAGTTGAAGAGCATATGCTTGTTTCCTATAAATTCTCTTGAGGCCAGAATATCTGTACGACGCCGAAAACCTGAACCTAAACGGAATGGTGATGTTCTCGATAGACGTCTTATCACTCTTTAAAAGCCTTTTGGTCACCGATTACTTTTACGAATTCATATCGGCCAATCGGCAGGAAATGTTAATACCATCGAGCGCTCTATTTAAAAATCAACTATGTAGACAAGCAGGTGGCTTCGTTATGGACTTGGCTCTTGGTTCTCACTTAGTTTATGTCCCCACAGACACGCTGGATAAATTTTGACTAAGTGGCTGCACCAGTTGTCTAAAACTTTTCGGTCGCTGTATTGATGGCATCTTTGCAGTTGTCATCACAGAAACCAAAATTAGCTGGGTGAAGATACTGTATGCGACCCAACTCAGAATAATATTTATTCCAACCTACTCGTTTGTGAAAGTAGTGGTGTCTAGTTTCGGCAACTTCCAAAAGACGATCATTATCCATCGGTTTTACCGTGGTGGGGACGAGTCCATTGCCGGTTAGTCAGGATAAGACAAAGCTTATGACGGCTTTCTTCCTGTCAGCTCGGTGAACTTCCTAAACTGAAACCTTTAGTTAAAGGCAGCCATCATACGGTTTTACCCCGGCTGGAGCGGGTTCACTCGGTTTGCTTTCACTAGAATATCTTACGACAAGTTACTTCAACTCCACCAATTCCTCCGCCACTCGGCTCCCCACTTGCCGACATGCTTTAGGATAGCTTGCTTCGCGTCATCCCATTGCATCCCTACACGGAAACCTTTCGTAAACGGGAACCATCCATAGGTTTTACCCTGGTTGGGAGCTGGTACATTGCCCGTTACACGTTTTGCCTGTAATTGACCTAGCTTACGACAGATTACCTGGATTCCCTGTCGATGACAAATCGTACGACAGCTTACTTCCTGCCATCGCACTGCATCCTAGCACGGAAACTTACAGTAAACGGCGACCCTCGTATGTTTTCATCCTGGTTGTGTACGAGCCAACTGTCCGTTATTCCGTTTGCTGGTCCGTAACATAACTTGCGCAAGTTGTCTTTTTCACTTGTTATATTCTCACGTGAATGGTTAGCAGAACAACCAAAAGGTGAAACTTGAAGCAGTAGTTCCTCGGAATGAATTTAAAGCAAGCAAGGACAGCAGGACTTAATGGTACCAGAAAATTTCGCGACGGCTTCTCAACTGCAGCCTGTTGTTGCATAACACAAATAACAAGTGAGAAAGGTACATAAGTTTGAATTTCGACAGAGAAAATCAAACTTATGTACCTTTCTCACTTGTTATTTGTGTTATGCAACGACAGGCTGCAGTTGAGAAGCCGTCGCGAAATTGTCTGGTATCATGAAATTCTGCTGTCCTTGCTTGCTTTAAAGGGTGAAACATCAGAGTCGCAATGCATCTAAAGGTAGTCTTCACCAGAAACGGCTGCTACATGTTCCGTATGCCTTGGATTGGACGAGTCTGCTTCACCGGATAGGCTTCGGCGACGTGTTCAAGTAAAGTATGCTTAGCTACGTTCAGACTGCTTCGGCCAAGGTCAAACCATATTCTGTCCTTGGCCTCGTCCAGGTTAGCCCATGGAGATTTTCCGGACACCGGCCCACTTTCATGGAGTTCTTCTGAGACGGCTCCAATACGCCTATATCGCGTTCGTGTGGCGGCCTCTGGTTGGATCCACGGAATTTCATGAGTGATTGACTGTATAGTGTTCATAACCGTCAGATGGCGGGCGTTTATATGCCTTCCATTCCCCCGTTACTATTACATTTCTGTCGGCCGCCCACTTCTTGATGACGACTCTTAAGAACGGCCAGCTTCTCTCATTGACTTGCTCGAATAAGGCCTTTGTATATGCGTGTCGTACAAAACGCTAACCCAGCAATGTCGACATAACCCCTCAAAATTGTATTTCCTACGGTTGATGATCGTTCCTTAAACATGATTTTCAGTTCCGGGGCTGCTAATTTGTTGTGTTTCGCGCAGTAGCACGGTTGAGCAGACGTCTCAGCAGGCGCGGTACCAGCCGACAAGGGTGTCATACGCGAACTTAACTTCCTCCCCGCACTAATTCATCCTGTCGGCCCTCACGAAAGCGAGCACTATTTTCATAATGTTCGTTAACGTCAGGCGACTATTTTCAAGCAGCGAGGCACCTCGAACTAACTTCTGCCGCCGAGAACGGCCGTAGTGAATGACCACACCGTCAGGATACAGTCTCAGCACATGCAGTTTCATCTGCCTACGGCATACACAAGTCTGGACTGTTGGAAGTAGCCTGAGCTCCTGGAAATACGTTATCACATTCAGCATTTCAATCGCTCTTCTAATCTTGTCCGCCATTTTCGGTGAATCGTTTTGGCGGCGTGTACGCCTCTCGTCTTGCTCGTTTGGGTTCCACAATAAGAAGGCCTAAATTAGTTAAATTTCCCAACTACTTTGCTTGCGTCTTAAAAAAATCTGCTTCACGCTTAGCGCCAATTGGTCTGTCTCACCTTCACTTATATATCAAAATCACTTCAGTTGCAGCTTCGCTTGAGCGTCTATCTAGTTAATTTTACATTTTCTGGCCTTGTGAGCCGCTTGGTTGTGTTCAACTGTACTCCGGCCTAAAGGTCTGCAAGCGTCTGTTATTTCAGCATCAGCAAACCATGGCCCTCGCAGCCTGGGACGCGCTAGTAGTTCTCTGATACCTGGCTCGCTGCCGTTGGATGCACTTGCACTTCCGCTGGGTATACAGGTCGTGAGTATGGCTGCCCAGTCATCCTCGTTCATCTTACCCGTTGTACTGTTGCTGTTTTTGGTTAAAATCCTGGTCATTTATTGTGTGGACCAGGGGCGTGAAGTGGAGCGGCAAAGTGCAGGCTCCGCCGCGCTATCCACCTGTGTCCTCGCCGTCTCCCATCTTCTTGACTTTGTCCTGATGGTGGAGAAGGAAAGAGTTCGGTAGACACAGCGCAAGTCCACACTCACAATAAACTAAATCACGCGCAATTCAACGCGCTGCCGCACCATTCTGTGGAGCACACGGTGGACATCTTCGCCAACGACGGTCGAACTGTCATTCCGACTTTACTCTTATGAGGTTTACGAGCGCCACCAGTCCTTGGAATCCCACTGGCTATTTGGGTTCCCTGATCTCTGACTGCTGCGCAAATCCTCCACAGGCGCCATACTCAGTCAATCCTGGTATTTTAGTTAAATATCACCATTTTCCAATTTTCCCACCTTTTTTATATCGCGACTGGACTTGCTTGAACCTTTTTGCGGAATTGCAAAAACTTTTTCCGAAAGTTGATCCTTTACCGCGCACTCCTTTCCATCGCATAGCCCCACCAATAGAACCCCTATCACCACCGGTCTCGTATAATATTACCCGATTTGAGGTCAAATGCTGAGTCCCTGCCCGTAGCTACACTCAGAGATTCTGTGAATCAGGCACATTCGTCGATCATTTTTAAGTTGGAGGTGAAAACGGCTGGCCGCTGCTAAACTGCTAGTTGCAGGGCGATCTGAGGACCATAGTACATACAGTCAAGTAGATGAGAGTCCAACCGATATTTCGATTTATATAAAATTTAGTGATCTTTTCGTGGGAAACTCTAGTGATGTCCAAAAGTGATACTGTTTTAGGTCAAGGCGATCGTCACAAGTTTGCCAACCGCCTGCACGTTGCTCATGGGCCATGTGCTATTGATTAAAAAAGCTAACTTCAGCACATATTGGTTTTGTTCTGCCAGTACGAAGACGGCTATCAATCAAGCATGGAGGCTTAGGGTGAACGGACTGTCATCGTTCACGATTTCGATGAGTAAGAATCCATCACGGTGTGATGTTTCACGAAGTTGTCTCTGTCACTAGTAGATTGGTTGGAAACTGAGCGCCGGGAAAATTTAGTCATTTGCAACGCAATGACCCTGTCGATAATCGAATTATAATCACTTTATCTTCAGGGAAGCAGTATCTTAAACGTCATCCAGAAAAAAATGAACTCTGGGAAAATTACTTGAGGTCCGGAGAGTGATCGCTATTCGTGTGAGTGATTAACCAATTTCTTGTCAATTTTGGCAGTACCTGTAGCTAACATTTTCTTCCGCCTAGGTTATTAGTTAAGCCACTTAAAAACGTCTTTGGTTTAATCGGTGATCTCCTAGTTTATTAATCTACGTGACAATGTTTTTCTCGTTAATACCATAGTCTCAAGATATCTCGGAAAATGATCTTAAGTGTAGATCATTTCCAAAATAACCTATTGAGAATGAAAAAAGAACTGCACCATTCAACCAAGCGGATAGAACGGTACTAAAGAAACTACTCTGAAACTAATCCTTATGTGTACTTTGGGATTTACGCGTTTACTTTATTTCCAGCAATCGTTTGAAGGAACTTCAATACCCTGACTGTAACCGCATCTCCAGAGTCCACAAACATAAGGAGACTTCACTCCTCCGTTCTTTCTCCTTAATTGACAAAGCGGTTAGCGGCTAGTTTAATCCATCAAGTTTTGCTTGCTCATCGCCCCCTCGGCAAAAGAGGCTCTGGTCGTCCTTAGTCTCCCCCTCTAGGTGCTCTTCACACTAAAACAAACGGCCACTTTTATTACGTGGGACTTCTTCGTTTCTGGTAAAGAACGATGACCATCACAACGCCGAATCAACAATAACGACGTGTATTACTACTAACTTAATATATGAGACGTAAGCAGCATGAACGCCGCTCTCCTACCAGCGTGTGCCTCTGCAAAGCGGGGTTTTAAAGACAGAAATTGACTTGGACCCAGTGGTTTACCTGAATTTGCCCCCACAACGGGACAGTGCTGGAGACGCTTCGGACCAAAAATTTGGCCAGATCACGGCCGGGTTCGCGTTATCCAGGTTTCATCGTGCCCACAACGGATGTAGCACATGTAAAGCGCTGTGACACGCATAAGCGCGGGCATCACGTCGCGCCAGCCGACATAAGCCCACTTCCAATATCAGATGGCTGACTAGCTCGGACGGCTGACCTGTACGTGGGAGAGGAAAGAGGGAGTGAGTTCGACACCGCGGAATCCATCTCCAAGGTTCTTTCGGCTCATTCATCACTATAAGAATCTGATACGTTTGAATACATCACGATGCACTAAAGGCCATTGCATGGAAGACTGTCAACCGACAGGGTAAGTCGGTCCTCTCGGGAGGGAAGGTCGGACGCAACGACCCTTTCTCAATGTAGCCTCTATCGTACTTCCACACAGACGACATTCGAGCTGCTCCCATGTTTCTGCGGAGATCTGGTCCACCGTAAGCGAGCCGGGTTGTGCGTGGCAAGCGTAGACGGACTGTTTAACTTTACCAGTCATCGTGCCCAAGCCCTCTTCCGGCCGTCCTGACCTTGTCTTGCCATTGAATGAAAAATGGTGAGGGAAAAGATGGTCTGCAAGTGCTACGAAAGTCTGCTATTACTGTAATCTAATTCACACGCATGCCGCCGTCCTGAGCCCACTAAGCTCTGAGACACCCGGTGGACACGATCGAACTGTTGGACTTTTGAAATTAGCCCCTGACAACTAATTGATTATATGCCCATCGTGTGGAATATACGGGTCATCGTCTTTTTATCTGTATGTTATAAAACGTGGTGGAAGAATACTCCTCCGAGGTACAAAGTCATGACACATAAGTATGTCCTTCGCTGTTCGTCGGTCTGAAGGTAATTCATCCAAGGTCAAATTGTATTCGTCCGTAGTTTGTGCAAGCCTCTGTAGGATTCTCGATGCAGTTCTCTGAAAACTACTTTGCGCAGTAATGTTAATGTATTACTAAGGCTGCAGACCCATCTGTCTTATTCACCTTTTCCGTGCGAATATGAAAGTCATAATGTGCGATGGAAGTGCATCCATTGATCTGGTTACGGGGTATGCTCGTACCACTGCTTCTTAGGGCACAATCCGGAGCCCTCGCAGACAGTCGCACAACGACCAATAATTAGATAGAAGGAGCAGTAGCCACAACGACAGGGGAGGCTGCGACGGCCATTTTCGACCAATTTATCGCCACTAGTCAGCCTTACTCAACTCCACGTTTGGGAGACCTGAGATTCGAACCAGCGTTCTTTAGTCATCTGACGATGACAATGGACCGTGAGCTATGGGCTCGTTGTCTTGCTAGAAAAGACCATCACAGTCTCTAATGTCTCTGCCGGCATTCCTCCCTCCAAATTAATGTTATCTAAAAAAGAAAAGCCTCAGAGCCTTTAATGATTTAAAAGACACACAGTAAGGAAGTTTTTGACTCCTGTGCTCCATAAGGTCCTCTTCATGTGCCCATCGAGCATCGGCGCTTGTGACGTGGGAAGTGAAAGAAAAGTCCGGCCGGTCGGGAATTGAGCTGCGCTGTTTCGATTCCAAATCAAAAGTGGCGGGGAATCTGTTTTTCAAGCAACTTACTGCGACAACTCTGCCCACATGTATCGCGTAGCATTCGAGCTCCCGCTCAATGACACCGGCCCCAGAAGAAGTGCAAACTTTTGAATTTCCTTGGTAGAATGAAATAAAACATATCTCGACCTGTTTAAGAGTAAGTTGATAACTGGGCTGGCAACTACCATGCAAACAAGTCCGGAGGCAGTGGATGAGTTTACATAGATCGCAACACCTTCATCATTAAAATGAACCACAGTTTGCGTAAAACATAATTTAAAACCATAATGTGCTCATTGACTCACCGATAGCGGGTTTAGGACGGTTAATTTTCGGTAAGGTGGGTAAACTGTAACACAGCCTCGCGTACAGCTTTTGTGAGGTCCTGGTTAAAGGAAACTACACAAAACAGATTGATGGGTAGCTTGCAGTCCTATAAGGAAAGCATTTAGTAAAGGGAATAACACCGACTTTCTCATAACCAGTGCGGTAAAAGTAAAAAATAAACATTATGCGGAGAGTGCCCATATAAGTTACGTCAAACTTGTAGTTGTACAAGCTACGCCGTCTCCATTAAAATGTCAGTTTTCCCGGAGGACCCAATCAACCGAATACCAGTAATAAATGAATAAACTTTAGACAATTTTGTCATGTTGGCATACTTTTCCTAAGTCAAAACGAGCCGCATACTGCCTTTCCTGACAGTGCTCATGCATACGGCTTGTGCTTCGACTCGGTGTTACCAAAGTCTGCCTTGATTTGGGCAAAGAAACTAACTGGCTGCTATTGCAGCAGTTTTGTTTTAGGTCTTCCTGTTTGGCAGCATTCTCTCCACAGGAATTGTTAAAAGTTCTATGAGCGGTTCAAGCTAGGTGCTTATATTTCATTCTGACAACAAATTTTGATTTTGCAAATAACGACTTCTTCCACGCAATTTAGAAGTCCATATATATATTGCTACTGTTTTTAACAAAGTAGGCGGTATGATTGTAATAGCTGTACTCCGACAAACACCGTAACAGGAGGCGTCCACTGTTTAGGTTACGGAACATATTCGTTCTGACTGTTAATAAACTAGAAATCCACATCCCAGTCCTCCTTGTATTTGTCAGTACTCCCTCTGAGGCAAACATTTTAGCGCCCGTCCGTCCTTGATGTAGACTTGCTATTTTGTTTCTCGGTAAGCAGCAGCTGTTCAACGACCCAACGGAGCGTAACGCGTGCTAATAAGCATGTCCAGATGACCCGGACATCCCCTCAAGAAACAGATTTCATTATGCGAGACTTTACCGAAATTTTGTCATCGATTAGAAGAGATACGAAATAGCGGCGTTTATGAGACTGTCTGAATTACAGTAGAAGTTGACGATTCAAACTTGCCGAAGCCTCTGATCTAGAACACTCGCATGCATGTACAAGTATTTGGGACAATTACAATGAAAACTGCAATCAAAGTTTTTGACTCCTTTGACACTGCTTTTTCAGGCCTGGTCGGCTGACACCACTCGAGGTCAACTTTGAGTATTTCATATCATAGCTGAATGAGCACAGTGCCGTGAGTGAACCTGTAAATTTCTAAATGTAATGGTCAGTTGTATTCCAGTACCAAGTTCAGGTATCATTCAACTGAGTCTGGGTCGGAACTACCTGGTGAAGGAAAATGGTTGTTTCAATCTTAATTTCCTCCGTTGACAATATTTTGTAGGTGGATTCCATTTTCCACTTAGGAGAGTTTTAGATGCTGAATAGAAATCGTCTTTGTCTTGTAATCCTGCCAAAATAATTAGGCGGTGACTCAGGCCATTAAATGTTCTTTCAAACAGAGTCGTACCTGTTCGTTTATTATTGCTGCAGGTATTCATCAGGCAATTTTAAAGAATTGAGCAATAGACTGACATTAAATTTAATGCAAACGACCAAGGCGTAGTAGCTATTCAATTAGCTAGGAGGAATTAATTTTTTTACAAACTGACGCACTGCTGGCGGCAAAGAAGTCGAAATAATGGTCACGATCTAACACTATTTGTCAGAATATTTTGTTTTGACAGTCATGTTGCCTTAGGGGAAAATGGAATTGGCCCCTAATTTCTGGGGTTCACTCGTAACCCTGCAGCCGAGATTTTCACCCACTGGGAGAAGACACACAGCAGCATGAAATGGATATATAAAATCTTTTTAAATTTGGCTTGGCACAAAACACATCGATTTTTGGAATTTTGTATGAGCAGCTGGGCACAACAGTGGAAATAAAAGTCTAGGTCGCTTATATGCCTTCAGTCAAACAAGCATATGAGGCATCACTATAAATGTCCAAGAGAATTAAACAAACACCGCCGTTTGGTTCTGGTAGAATACATTGCAGACCAACATATTTTTATGTTGAAATTAAGAAATCAGGGCATATGCTACAGATAAGAGATAATTTTTGCTTTTTGACTGTTGCCAAAAGGGAAACGGACACTGTAAATGCGAATTGACCTTTTCCATGTTTAATGACACCTACAGATCATTGGGAGCAATCGCGAGACGACGGGGATTCAAAAACCTAGTGGACGCCGAAATGAAAAGTGGTTGTCATAACAGTACGTACGTAATAATTAGTTATTGAGAGAACTGCAAACCAATACATTTGGAGATGTGAGTTAAGAATTTTTGCACTAATTCGGCGTACGAGCACATTACTTGGAATATATTTATTCCGAATGGTTTAAGAACAAGGACCAGCTTAATTCATGTGATCCTATCCCTCTTAAACATTGCAATTTATCTCATTATTTCGTACTCTTTAAAGTCATGAATCTGAAATAGCCATCTTATAAGGGTTCCGTTTTGTCATTTAAAAAGGGACAGCAATTGCCGGTTTTCTTAGAAATATTTTTTTACATACAGTAGGTGGATTAACTCATGAAATTTCAACCTAAATTCCGAAATGCGTTATCGTTTCGAAAAGATTAATTAAGTAAGGCTGGAAAATCAGTCAGCCTGCAGCATAATTCTATAATATTTCGGTTACCTCAGGATGCCGGCTTTCGAACGAACTTCCTTCCGGCTGCATGCAAAAACTATAGTCTGGAAAAATGACTACTAATTTAGCATGAAATTTTATCATTGATTTTCGAAGTCTTTAAAAATTCAATTATACTTCATGGAAAACATGCATAAAATATTCATTCTTTTGCTAATTCGGCAGGAAAGTACGTCTTTTTCTAATTTTAAACTCGAAGGCGGGACATAATTCGGTTTTTCAAAAGTTTCTAATGCTGTGACTTAAATATTATGAAATGGCCGTTCATAAATCATCATGTCTCTGCATTTACCAATGTGGCTTGTAAAGTTAACAATATGGATCAGATCCACTGCTAAATTTTATGAAGGCTATATAGTCCCCCCTTATTACCGTAGCGAAATGTGTGATTTTCCGTACGCGGAATATATACGGCTGGTAGTTTGGAAACCCGGAATCCAAGTGTGACGATAGAGCGGGTTCAAACTCATTCGGGAATTAGAAAAGTTTTTGAAAACCGAATCGTACCATTCCTTCGAGTGCAAAATTGAAAGAAGATGCAATTTTCTATCGAATGAATAAAATGATGAATACCTTTGTGCGTGTTTTCCATGAAATATAATCGAAATTTTACGTGCATCGAAGGTCAATAAGAAAGATTCATGCTTCATAAGTAGTCATTTTGCACAGAGTGTAGTTTTCGCATGCAGCCGGAAGGATGTTCGTTCGAAAGCTGGCATCCGGTCGTGACTGAAATCTTGTAGAATTAGGTTGTAGGCTGACTAATTCTACAACCCTACATAATGGATCTTTTCGATTGACACTTCATGAGTTAGCCCACCTACTGCATTAGACCATGATTTTTTGCTCTCTCTACAGGCCGTGAAAATAAGCGTTATATCTTCTAAATTCTAAAGAGATCACATTGCACATGACCACCTGATCGAAGCCCTAAGCATAAAACTAATTAGTACGGTCTGATATGCCGGCAAGGCTTGTTAACGGTCTCAACCAAATGTACAGCACTTCTATGCCGGCAATGGACAAACGTTCTCAAATTCATTGCCTGATTATCACTACGAAGCTCTGCTCTTTTACATAAACTTTATGCTGCATTTCTTAGGTGAGGCTATAAAGTTAACTATCGTGTAACATAATCTCAAAACATTCTAGTTCCGTCAGGATGTCGATATTTGAATGAGCTTCGTTCTGGTCGCCTGTAAAGGCCACATTCAGCAAAAATACTGGTTAGGGGGTATGATTTTTTCCCATTTATTTTAGATAGGCTTTTAAATTCACATATGTTTTTGTAGAAAATACGCAAAAAATTCTTTCTTGTATCCATTCGGCAGAAAGTTACGCCTTCTTCAAATTTTACCGAGTGTGGTTTCTGCAGGAGGTCGAAAAGAAGTGCTTTTAAAAGTCGACATCCTGGTGAGTCAGAAATATGACTGGATGATGCCACATGTTAATCAATATTACAACCCC
>CACRXP010000060.1:1759245-1777107 GCA_902702965.1 Spirometra erinaceieuropaei
GGCTGAAGACACACTTAAACCCCAAGCCAGAGTGAGAGTCGAAGTTGTTTCCAGTTCGTCATCGACTGTCTAGCATAGGTACTGCGCCACTTCAGCCGCTTTCCCCTGCCATGTCAGTAAGACTTGACAACATTTAGAACCACCTAGTTTGGAGTAAGCTTACCTGCCAGATTTACTAACAGTAACCAGGTCCTTTAGACCTCTTAGATGTCATTTTTGCGACATCAATCCGTCAGTCAAGCTACAATCACACAAAGTAAAATATAGTTTTCCTACCAGAGAAGAGAGGTGAAACTTAGGTATTCCCCCTATGTAAGTTTCATTCGACGATCCACGAAGATGTGGCAGGAGTGCGGCTCAGATGACGGGGTCCTGCAACTGACTGGCAAACTTAATTAGAAAGTAGGAATTCAAAAACATAAACGAACATAATCTTACCATGCCTCCGTCTGTCTGAATAAGCACGACAAGTCTGCATAGACCGAGTAAGGACAAATGAAGGGCATTCTAGTAGATGGGTTCGAGCATGAATCTGAAATATCAGGCAAATAAAACTCTTGTTGCAGTGATCGCGTCTGTTTCTTCTGTTTCAGTAAGTTCTTTGACTTCTGGCCCCATCATCGTGGCTTTTACCGAAGCACAAGTGACGCTAGTGTCAAGAACGAACGAATGAAAATTGTGTGTTCATTATGTCGATGACATCTTCGTTACTACCAAGCCGAAAATTGCTTAAAAAATTCCACATTATACCGCAGTTTGCTTCCCCGCAACCATTCATTTAACTACGGAGAATACAATAGAAGACGAATAGGACAAAGAAAGAACAGCAGTCATTTCTGAAAGTCCTGGTTAGTGCAAAGTGTGCCAAAGGCTTAGGATGTTAAAAAAAGGAAGACAATTGGCATCCGCTGAATCTCTATGTACCAAAACACCCGTTGCGTTACATAACAGACCATGTATACCCAAAACGTGGTAAAGGGACATACTTCAATCATTGAAAAGGACAATGAACCTAACTCCAGGATATATGGTACCAATGTGGGATAGTAGATACGTAGGTAACCTTGGCGAACGTGACAACTGACCTTGTATACCAAAGGTCAATCTTGGGATTTGCGGATCATTGCATAAGTTAGCAACAGGGGTTGGGCATTGGAATATAGATACCCGTTCATAAGAAGAAGAAGAAACGATCACTGGAACAAGAAGTTTATCGGCCTGACGTTTCGGATTCTCACTCGAGCCCACCATCAGAGACGGTCGCGGATAAAGGATACGCGCATTAGAGACGGTATTGCTCTAAATTCTAATGGGGTCTAGATTTAGATTTAGGGCCAGTGACAGGATTCGGATTGATGGGCTTAGGATAAGGGTTATGTTTACAGTTAGGCGTAGTGTTTGGATCGTTGCTAAGATGGCTAGGGTTGCGTTAAGGGTTAAGCTTAGGACACGGAATTAGGATCCCCAGTGGAATTTTGTGCCAGGAAACCTGTAGTACTGGAGATGGTCCATATCCTCGTATCCGACGGCAACATCTCCGAAGACGTCGCTCGTTTTCTACGATTTCACAAAGTGGGCAGCTCCAAAGTACCTGAGGCCAAATTGTGGTGCCAAATACTCAAAGTCCTAAACTCTCCTACCCAATGTTAAAACATCAGACGTGGTATGAATGACTATATTATCGACCTTTCACTCCTATTTACACAATGGACGTCAACCTCGGAACGAGAACCCCAAACATCACTCCTGATCATACAATCACATGAGCTCGTAAATTTTGTAGGCCTGTTATACAGGTCTGGCAGCAGTGATCTACTGTGAGGTCGTGTGATCGATCGATGAGGTTTCCAGTTTATGCTCTAGCAGTGGGGCAGAAACAGGTTCAGTGGGGACAACAACGACATGCGAAATATAGGGGGCAGTAAGATCTTCTAACGGAACCTTTGACGAGATTCCTATGGTTGTTATCTGCGTCAAAAAGACCATCTCTCACAACCTCCTGGATTCCCAGTGAAAAACTTCCAACTTGTAAATACTTCTATTTCTTTATTAGGAAGAATGATAGCTTCGCACGCTAAAGTTTCCTATGATCTTCTTGCCCTCATGCTCAAGTGGACCACAGACTGCTGGTTGAGCTAAAAATGCAAGCCACTGAGAGGAACGTCATTTGTAAAGACTGTCTTCAACAGTGACTGATTAAGTAGGTTCAAAAGGCAAGTTACACAAGACACTATCTCCGCCCTGTAATCTTATGTAAAATGCACATGTGGGTTCTGTTCATGCCCTTGCAAAGCGCATCGTGTATTTCTCGGCTGGGTCGCATGCATAATGATTATCCCCGGTCTAAACCCAAGGTCTCTCGCCACCAACAAGTCCTCACTTTCAAATTTCTACCCACAGACAGTTTGGAAACTCCGCCACATCCTCTTTTATGTTTCGGACCACCGTTGGCTAGAAGTGGGACTTTCGGAGATATTCAGTTTCTTGCTGAATATTTTCAATAAAGCGTTAAAGTGCGTTAAACCGACC
Source organism: Spirometra erinaceieuropaei (assembly GCA_902702965.1). NCBI lineage: Eukaryota > Metazoa > Platyhelminthes > Cestoda > Diphyllobothriidea > Diphyllobothriidae > Spirometra > Spirometra erinaceieuropaei. Next base: position 1,761,775 of record CACRXP010000060.1, read on the forward strand.
AGCTTAACTGTAAGCAAAATAAGAGTCTGCCTTTGACTTTGGAAGTCTTATGACGACAAAAAGGTAATCATAGCCAATCTGACAATGTTACTGCGATATATCAGAGCAACCAACCACAGGCAGGGATTTACTTCGGGATTTAAAGCAAAATACCAGCGCTCACATCAGAGCAGATCGTTAGATGCCACTTCCATGAGAACCTGTTTAGAACTGCCATTGAAAGTTTACCTTAGTTGTCTTTATTATGTCCTGGATAGCTTCTCAAAAAACGCTTAAATATCCACCTTCAGGAATTTACGACTTTCCATCAAGGTACGAAGTGACCATGTGAATTTATTCATTCTATGCTCTGACCATTTCATTAGAAATTATTTGCTTGTTTTGATTGATTATTGCTGAACGTCTGTTGAAGCCTCGTGATAAAAAGATAAAAACAAGCAACAGAAGGGCATTGTGGCCACTATACGGCCAGAAGTTTATCCCCTTTCATCTAAGAAGCACTTCAAAGGGTTGTATATGCAATGGAGGCTTCTTAAGAAGAACAAAACTAAAACCCCAACTTAGGTTAAGCACACTTTATGCGCAATTTGTCTACTTCACGCAACCCAATCGCACGATTCGTTCAAATTTTTCTCATTCAACAGCTGAAGTCTTGGAGGCATTTCTGTGCTTAGTCCGCCTATGCGTTGATCATGTACCGTACTCGTGAATAAAAGATGCATATGTGTACCACAAAGAGTAATACCCTGCTTTTCCAGCGACGCCACAGTAAATAAAATTTGGCCATTTTTCACTAAATACTTTCAAGGATTCTTAATGGCCAGTAAACTATATTTCCACACGGCTGTGATTCCTAGTGTTTTATGCCGACTTCAGGTAATTAAAAGGTGAAGGTTTTGATATTACGGCGGAGGATTATGAAAGAGCTAAGAGGAAAACCGGAAAATTTATCCTGGTCCAATGTGCGACATATTTCAAGGATGCATATTAATCTTAGTTAACTTCGTTCGACTAATATGGCAAAGTTTTAGTCTTAGAGACTGTTACGGTGAATAATCACCCAAATACAAACTTTCTGCCAGGATATAGTGCAGTGTAGATTCCAAAGAAATCATGTCCTGGTCGTATATTTTAGGGATGGCGGTTTGTTACTGCTTAAGTTGACTTTGCTCACACCCAACAGATCGACGTGGCCTAATTTGATTCCTTGACAGGAAACTGACATTTAGGGAATCGTCCTCAGCGCGATTTTTGTTATTCGCGTAGGACTTAGGCGCCCATCGATTTTATGTTGCCGCATGGCACAGTTGCGAGGTGTTTGGCGCATCAGTAGGGCTCCTAGCCTACTCTGTGCGTTTCCTGGCATATACTCCAGTTTCAGTGGTGGGCGTTTTGATTTCCTCAGAAATTAATGTGCAAACTCTACATGAATCCTTCGGAATGAAACTTTTTAGTCTCGATCAGAATGCCAACATAAATCGCAAGAGACGCCCAGTCGTTGCCCGAAACAGGACCTTGAATGCACCATTGAGTCCACCGTATGGCCCGTGTCCACTAGGTGCTTTGTAAGTGAGCTCCTGAGCACCTAATTTTCCGCCTTAATCAGCCACTTCGGTGTGTTTTCGGCTGACCGAGCTGCCAACTGCCTGTGCGTGCGCCCAATACACTTGCCTCCGAAACTACATGTTAACTCGTAAATACAGTTTGATGTGGCGTGCATAGGCAAAATGTCTTTAGCTGGTCTAACTGGAATGACCGTTGTGGTGCTTATGAACAACAAATTAGAGGCGGCATACGCCCTTTCGATTGTGCACCGAAGTCGTCGCTTGATCAAGTTCGACACCTTATCATCCTTGAAGGGGAGGTAGATAGTCGCGGACTTTTTAGGTACAGATGTTTCGTCAGGAGTTTCTTGTCTGGGATGGCGATATTTATCGATGAATTTCTCCGGATACCCGTTCTTTAGGAAAGTAAGCTCGTCATAGATCGTATCTGAGGAGCAGATTCTGGTGGCTCTATTGAACAGGCACAAAACCAAGTTCCGTTTTCTCTGAATTGGAACGAAACTGAAGAAGGGCATGTATTGTCCTTTCCAGGTGGGTTTTCGATAGATGGATCTTTGAATAGAGCCATCTGCCCGCCTACGTACAAGAATATCCACGAAAGGCAGTGTGTCATTATTCTCATGCTCGATCGTAAATTTGATCTTTTCATGTGCTTTGTTCAGAACCTTGAGTAGTAGTTCTCCGTCGCCTGGGTTTTCCACTATGGCGAAAATGTCATCCACATATCGCCTATAGAATGAGGCACGTTGTAAGTTCCGAGCTAATTTTCGCTCTAGATTACACATAAAAATGTCCGCTAGGACTGGCTCCAATGGACTGCCCATAGCTACACCGTCGATCTGTCGATACAGCCGCCCGTTGAACAAGAACTGTAAATTCTTTGTGCATATCTGTAGTAGTTCCCGCAGTTGCTCTGGTGGCAGGTGTGTTTCACCCGCATGCTCACAAATTATGTCAATTGTTTCATCCAGTGGCACGTTTGTAAACAGGCTCTGCACGTCAAGCGAGATCATGTGTTTATTCAGTAGATTCTGATGCTTAAGCTCATCTACGAAGGAGAAAGTATCTTTGGTAGGGTAAACGGCAAGGTTGCGTCTGATTGGTTCGATTTGTTGCACTAACCATTGGGCAAGTTTATGTTGAGGTGAATTCCTCATTGATAAAATTAGTCGTAATGGCACCCCTGGTTTGTGCAATTTTGGCACTCCATATAGTCCGGGAATATGCGAACCCACAGGCCTGAGACACGCAGCCATGTTCTCGTCTATTATTTGCTTTTCAAGTAACGAATTTACTTTTTTCCCAATAAGGTCTTCTAGCGCTTTTGTTTCTTCTTTCTGATGGGTTTCCGAGGAAAATTTGCTCGAATTACTCAATAACGCCTCCATCTTTCTCACATCATCAGTCTTGTCTAGGATCACGACACGGCTTCCTTTGTCAGGTCTTGAGATGACGACTTCAGTAGTCTTACGTAGGTCAGTTAGGGTCGAGAGGTGTTGTCTAGTTAGTAGGGGGCGTTGTGTAGTGGGGACAGTTCTGTATTGATAGGCGATATTTACGAAGTTCGCTTTCAACCATCTCACATTGTCCCCTGACGTCGGTGTTAATTCCGATAATTGGTGATATAGGTCTTCAAATTGAGCCTCAGTCTTCGTCGGATCTATTTTTCTTCTCGGCACACAAAACTTAAGTCCCAAAGAGAGGGTCTCGGCTTGCAGTTTAGACAGTTTCAAATCTGACATGTTAACAATGTGGTCATCTGGATTTATTGGAAGCGATTCGTCTGCGGGTTGTTTATTTAGCAATTTCATCCGATCAGCGTGGAACGACTGTCTTATCCTAGCTTGCAAGTTCAAAGCGTATTGTGTCAACAATAACCAACACATTGGACTCACCGAGTCCATCATATGCTGTGACTGGTCTAGCTGGCAGCGCATATGTGAGAGTGAGTATTCACATTCCATTTTCGAGAGGGTGAGACGGTCAAGGTTTTGTAGTATGAGCCGCAGGCCATCTCTTGAGGGTGATACTTAGTTGGTGAGGGTAGGAATTCATATTTGGTCTTTTCTCGGGTGATCTTGCATCTTACTCCGACGAACTGATCTATTGACTTGATGAGAGGAGTCGGAGGGAATCTCTTCAGTAGATTGAAGCAATGTTTTCCCGGAATAAATCTGAATAAGGCAAAGGCGACAAAGCATGCAGAATCTACTGCCGTCATAAATTTCGAGACATATCATTCAGCTGCACACGGTCATTGCATAGTTATATGACAGGGCAAACCGCTCAATCAGCGATCGACACAGAGAGATAAAACGTGATAGGTAACATAAAACAGGGATCTAGTATGCGGTTGCGCATGGCAAGGGGGGAGGGGGAGAGAATTCATTTAAGCATGCGAGTTAGGATAACAGTGGAAACTTATCAGGCGTAATTAAAAGTGCAACGCGCGGGCAGCATTCAGTCATGCCGGGGAGGGGGAGGGGGGAATAATAGGGTGCATATAGGAACAGAGTTTCGTCCATTATCGATCCTTACAATGGTAGTGCCAGGTTTATCACGTGGTCCAACTGCTTACAAAGTTCTGGTTTCCTCCTCCGTATTGCAGCGACCTCTGCGGAATAACCACGTAGCATTTGCGAACTGCCTGTAGGCAGTCAGCAGTGCACACACATTGAATGATTCGCCGTGGAGGCAGCACAGGTACCCGTTTAAAGTACGAACAGGTGCTTCGGTTATTCCACAAAAGTCGATGGAATCCGGTCGAAACATTCATACAGACCTTCAGATCAAGCCTAAAAATCTTTATTCCGAAGACTTTATTCAAAGTTAGAGCAATAATATTTGAGGGCAATAAAAAGCTCAACGAGGTAGGTATATCTACTGCCTTCGTTTTTCACATTGTACGTCATCGTTTTTCAGACTGTCAAGCACAGTGCGCAATTACTTAACTGGCGATAGAACAGCAAGAAAATGCGTGAGATGATCAACAGATAGGTGTAACAGACGGTTGTTTTACGAGTAATTCGTGTGAAAATTGTTACGAGGCAGCATCACAGTTTAATAAGGCCTATCGCATGAATTTTGGAGAGTCCTGTGGCTTTCTTAGACAAAAGTAGCAGCATTAATGCGTGCATGTGTCAACGTATATCGCTACTTAGCCCTTCTCTGGCGTTAACTAGAATGGCTGCCCTCAGTTAGCCTTTTTTATACCCAAGTTAGGCCATTTAAAGCCAATTTTTTACGGTTTTCCTTAAGTTTGTTTTAAGCAAATGCGTACTGGCCCAAATACACCTAAGGATAAGACAAAATACCTCAAACAAACAGTATTTACGTTTTCTAGTCTTGTTCTCCGACTCCCTAAAACTAACAGAACATCCCCGCCCATACCCTTTCCTTCACATTCCTTTCAAGGGACTTCGGGTTGCCCCTGGGATGCTTCCACCGGCAGCCCTGATAGACGTGTGAAAGATCGTACTCAAGTAAATGTGCATGTGCGAATTTGATGTGCAACGGGGCGTCCTCGCATCCCCGCCACGGGCGGGGCAGAAGTGACACATGATTGGCAGTTGCTTCGCTACCTTTGCTGCCCCGGCTGTAGTGTCAAGCTTTGGCTTCCTCACATGAGGAAATGGCCCGTTCTGCCGTGAACGCTGACGGTGACCATGAGGTAGGGCAGACAGAGTTGGCTGCCTTCGGTTAAACAACGGGGGGGGGGAGGGTGGTTGGGAGCTGGCTTGATGGCGTGAGAGTTTCTACGGACGCGCAATGACACAGCAGGGCGCATGTCAGCCAACTGGCCGGAAGGCTGCCCCCGCTGGGTAGTCGGGTTCCTGCAGAAGTCGGACAGGCATGGTACTAAGATTCCCAGGGTCTAGATTTGCGAGGTAATGTAGGAGTGGCACGGGGGAAAGCAAGTTAATTGACACTTGCTTAGTCAGGTCGCACGTCGCGCAACCAACCAACCTGGTGAGGTGGACGGCACAGGTTAACCTCATGGTAAGTGTCTAATGATATATCTGGGACCGCAGAAGGCACCTGCATTTCACACAAGGGTGGAAATTAATGACACCAGAAGAACTGACAGCCCCGTGGATGCGTAATCTTTGTGTTTGAATTAGCAATCTGCAACAGTAGTAGCCACAGCAGAAAAAGCGTGAGTAAGAAATCATTTTAACGGCACGAAACTGTCTGTTAAAATGCAGAGACCTGTCAATGTGAGGATACCCACAAATCTTTATCTATGACAGACGACCGCGTATTGAGGTCCTTTCCGCACATATGACACATATAATTACGTAGTTAATATAAATCTAATTGGGAGTTTTCCTGAAGTTCCAGGTGACTGATCCATCAAAATGCCACTTTGACATATGCACAGACCTTCATGAATACTGGTGGACTACGGTCAAACTATCGTTCTCATTAAATGTGGTCTTGACAAGCGGAAAAACGACAGGGGTAACATCTTTTTTTTATAAAAACTGCTTTAAAGTGTTGAACTACTTTTTTTTCACTCGCCACTGTTAGGGAACTTTTGGAAGACTTCCTGGTTCTCGTGGTCTAGGATCAGATCGCGGATATTAACGCAGGCAGGTAAAACAGAAATGAGAGTAAACCTGTATTCTTCAGCATAAATCACAATAGTTCACTCAAAGCAACAACTCTCGGATTAGCTTTGATTTAACCTTCCCTTGTATTCGTTATTTTGTCCTTTACGGAACCTCTCCTAGAAGATTTTCCCTGAGTAGACGTGATCACCTTTTGCGCTAAACTCTTTAAGAGCTTCAAATGTAAAGTAAACCTACTAATTGTTATGCATCCGATCCCAACTTTTGTTATTTCTCCCATTTCTCTGCTTGAGAAATGTCTTTAATTTACCACCTACTGTCTTCAACAGCCATCTTTAGGCTTCGCAGTCTTGGTTCAAGGAGGCTAACCTAGTAATTAGATCTTGAGATTTATAAATATATTAAGTTTGAATCCTTTACAGGGCATTTTCAGGTTCACCTTCCAGGAGTGCAACGAGAAACAGAAAACCCGAAGACAACCAAGAGGAGAGCAAGAAATCGGAGTTGATTAAAAACTAGGGAATATATTGTTTTGAACATTATAGCATCATTTAATAGGGCTATTATTTAATGTCTGACCAATGATCTAGATCAACGGTTGTCTGCTATTGCTAAATTTGATAAGCTAGAAAAGGACAAACCCAAATTAATAATCGAGACTCAGATTTTTTGAGGACTGTTTAAGTGAATTTTCTAAGATTGAAAAATTGCATTAGACAGGATTTTAAAATGTTCTGCTTCTCCTTAAGGTTAGTGCTAAATAATTATCCTTTTTTTCTCCTTAGCTCTCACTTGTCGCGCGCCATGTTGCTGTGGGTGCCGTGGAAGTGTGCATGTGATTTCCAGCATCAAGTTATATCAGAGGTCAAGAGGAAAGTTTACTGTTCCCAGTTTTCCTATTCCTATGCATAAAGACCTCAAAAACCCAAATTCTTTCATGGGAGCCTTGGGAAATTTGCCTCACAAACTCGATCCCGAAACAGGTTGTCCACAACACCAGATGTCGACAACCTGTGCAGCACATGTTGCGGACTGTTTCTGACGAAGCTTAGGGGCCTGAAGGAATGGATGTTTGTGTGGGTGTATGTGAGAGAGGTTGTGCATGTCCTGAACAGATATCTGCCGGCTTTATTGTCAGTATTATGCCTTTTTCTCACAGACAGGCTGAACTTTAAGCAGGGACATGACAGGTAGAGCAGATATTTTAGGATTCACTGAGAAGACTATCAGAAAGTGGACGATTGTGTGCCTTTGCTATTTTTTGCAAAAAATGGGCAATACTTTTTGAAAGGAAGTTTAGGCAAAACGTATGCATAAACCGCCTTGGAGGTATTGCCAACTTCGGTCGAAAATATTAGACCTGTGGTTACTAAGGTGAATAAGTGAACTTTAGTGTATTTTGCAGTTACCGAATTGTGTATGGCATTAAAGAGGCCTTCAGGTGGAAGTTGATCTTGGTCATGGAGAGAAAAGGGCTGAATTGCCTATTTCAGACTTAAGATCTCCTGCAATTCCACTTAGATAAGAGCTTACTCATTGTTGCGTGATATCCCAGTGGAAAACTTCACTTTAACGAGATATACAACATTCATAATGTGTGGAAGCGTCAGTTTTCCTTCTCTCTAGTCTTTCGCTCCTTAGAGACGCAGATTTTAGGCAAAACTCAAAGGCTGGTTTGCACTTATCTGCATATGCGAATTCCATTTGGCGCAGGACATGCTCTATGAACAAACCTTTACCACTTGCCGCTGCCTCGTAGGAAAGTAAGTTTCATAATGCAAATGTGATGTAGATTGTAGTTAGTCGATGAAACTGGTTTCTTCTGACTTTTGTTTGTCAATCCAGAGAAACATACAATAAGGGCAACGATCGTTTATTTGGCATCAATTGAACTTTTAGGCTTCTAATGTCTAGTACTTATTTACGTCAGTAAGGAGACCTACGAAGCATGTGCTGTATTTAAGCAAGTTTCATAATATCCTTTGTCAGCTTTCGAAGCCAAAATATGTCCCCAGGTTGCAAAAATAGCTTAGCTGCCTAAATTTATTCGTTCGTTCTCTCGGAGTTTGCATCTTGACTAGAGCACTGAAGTAAATATGACTGCTATAAAACAAGTTTAAAGATTTACTTTTCCACTTTTCTGCTATTTAAATTTACTGATTCAATTTATGACATTCTGAAGGAGGCCGCACACATGAGAGTCGTCTTAGCATCTATCCAGTAGGAACTTCTCGATGTCTGTTTTAGAAATAAGCAAGTTCCAGCCAGCATGTCACGAAACTTCTGTGAGTCACTTTTAACCTTTCGAACCCGCAGATTGTTCATTTGTGCTTTTGCAGAAGTCACACTTCTGGTGGGTAATCATAACAAGGTCCTTAGTTATTAAACAAACAGGGCGACTAAGCACGATGTTTCAGCTTTTTCAGCTTTCTACTTGCTGGTTTTGAGACCGCAACGAATAGTTGCCGAAATTAATTTTAAAACCGCAGCAAAGTGAAATTGAGAACATCTTTTTTATGCGAATCGGTCAGTTTTATGCAGTGCTGTTGAACTATGGCAATGTTTCAGATAAATTAAGAAGCGCCCATACATTATTCAGCACGCCACCACTAGACTTTATTCGTCGACACCCTCAGTCGTGTAGTGAACTACTTGGTTCTACCTTAACCGGCTGCGAGGAGCAACAAACCACTAAAGCTCCGTGAGTTCAAAAATACTACCCATTGTTGAGTAATCTTTGTTTTATACAGATAGGTGCTTTATATGGGGTTAAACAAACGGGAATCTAATTACTAATCTCTTTGTTACGAAATCGACACTCATCTCATTACGAAGCAGTCTGCTAAATATCGGAAAAACCCTAACCCTTGTAGATCTATTTTCCCAATGATTCTGCACACGGATCCTATGTGCAGGGATATATTTTATATAGACATATATAGTTAGATAGAAGTATATGCGCACGAGGGCTTTTGCGTTGTTAGTCCAGGCGCCCAGAACATACCTGCGGATGCACGCACACAGTATCCTTTGAATCGCCGCCCATACATAAGTCAGATCGGACTAAGAGGCTGGCAAGAGTGCGGACAAGCACGGTGATTTATGGAAAGCTAGACAAATAAGGGCAAGGTTTCGGATCCACCATGTGTTTAATATTAGCGGTTTCCCTAACCTCTCGCTCTCGTTATCTGTTTTTAAGTAAGACAGGGCGGTAACGACCTAAGTCCCCGCCGTCACTGACGTTAGCGGACATTTCTTTCCCTTGCTCGGCGGCTGTACAAAGACATATGCACATGGAATGGGACTGGGGGAAAGAAAATAAGGTAACAGCGATGGCAGCCTGATGTAGGCCTGATTCGCGTTTTTGCGAATTTTTCAGCAACTCGAACCTAACATTAGTGATAGCGAATATGGGGGCGGAAGGAAATGGGTACAGCCCAAAGACCATAGGCCAGACGACTGCAAAGGCAGCAGCCTAAAAAGGATAAGGTTAGATGCATTTGCATTCGCATAACGAGTAAATTTTCTAGACACTGACATTTGAACATTCAAGCGCAAGTCTCGTGAGCTCGAATGTGGATATCATTTATGACCTGCGGCTGAGCATATGGAAGGTCATTATCGCTGCCTGAAACACTTCCTTGTAGCATACTGGTAACAGTAACGCAGCTATATTCGACTTAAGTGCATGCATCCTTCCGCTGCAGATTGGTTTATGGGCTCTCTAGACATGCGGTCTACATGTGTCAGTCAACCTAAATTTTCAAAACTAAAAAAACAGAAGGGTCGATGTTAGCAATTGCTCGGCTTGTCTGTCTGAAGCCAATTTCCGACGGACTTAGCCTGATTGTTCAGAGCGTGCTCTTGCTTTTTTAGTCTTTTCTAAACGCAGCACATAAAGATAATTCTGAAAAATTAGTGAAAAGAACATCATAACTTTAAAAAACTGTAATGCAGTATGTTGGATCGAAAAATGATTATTTTGCATTTTTGAGGTTTAATCCCTTGCACAGCTGCCGACGGTCCACGAATTATGTTCTGAGAGGGTCATATGTAAACACGAGTCAACAGCTGGCAAAACGTCTAAGGGAAAAATTTCGAGTTTTTTAGGTAGCATATGAACAGGAAGCCCAAAAGCACACCAGAATTCTAATAGCAGTATCAATGGTTGTATTATTGTAAACGGAAGCCAACATTGAATTTGTCTTCCCAAAATAGACTTCCGGTGAAAATGCATTTCCTATTCGAACTCAAATCCAGTTATTAAAATAGTTTTATACACACAATCATCCTATTTCTTATGTATAGATGACGCTTTATAGCCATCCGCTTTAGGTCTGGGTTAAAAACGATTGCTCCCTCAGAAACGAGGTCAAATCCGAATTACTTATACACCTTTTTCGATTGAATTTGTTTCTAAAGAGTCGCCGAAGTCGACATTTACTCTCAGGTAGTACGCTGGTGTAGAAACCAAATGAACGCTTTGTAAAAACCTTTTAGAAATCCTAAGAACGCGAATGCACTGGCCTCACTCGATTCAGTAAGAGCGGTTCAGATTTTCCCCACAGTACGTGAACTTTCATATTTCAGTTAACTGGCTGGCCTGATAGGCAGGCTTTTTGTATATCTTAGGAGTCGAAAAAATGTCCCCTGAAATCTGTGTACTCATAGGGGCATATAACACAGAAAACATTACGCACTTTAATGTTCTGAGTCAATAGGAATTCAAGAGTTTCACTCCGTGACACCGAAATACTAACTTCACAAGAATTCCCTGTTTACCATGAGGTTTAATAGGCGATCCTTGTTCCTTTTGCATCGATGTCCCTTATCAAGATTCACAATTTCAACAAAATTACAGATGATTATGAATTTTCGGGCAGCATCTGATGTCCAATTGTGAACCAAGGAATATGAACAAGTTTCATTGACGAATTTTACAACCACCTACATTTACGTACTGTCATCTTCTGCTCATCATCTGTCATCTACCAGTTTTCCGAGAAATAGCTGTTTTAAACCTTCTTATGAGACAGAATTCTTTGTAAACGTTTCCCATATCATCTAGTTTCTGATAGTTAAAACTTTTTAATTTGCTTTAAAAGTGTGAGCTCTTAATAGTTCGTAGAGGGAGGTAATTATGTAAATACTGTTTCGGGCATATTATAAAAGTTGAGTTTCTTAGTTAAAATGTTAGAGTACAGTTAATTACTAACTGCCAAGTATCATTCATCCGTAAGTCCCAAGAAAATGGAATAACTTGGATTCAATCTTCGAGTCTAACGTCGACTTCTGACAGCATATCAACCTGGGGTGGCCGCTCATGTGTTCCTTGCCCTCATGGGTAGAATGTTTCAGGAAGTGACTGGCCTTCTATAAGCATCTTCAACAATTTAGAACATATATGTAATTTAGTTAATAAATGCTTTAGGTTGGATAGATGTATCCCACCGAAAATGCATTTAATCAGAGGTGGCCTGTCATGCACTGAGATCACTGCTAATGCTTATCAATCATGGAATCTTATTTGAGAACTGTTTCCTCTTGGAACCAATTTGGGATAACGTTTAACGTTAAGGTGCTTTGGCACGACCGTCCAGATTAAACCACCCAATTTAGCTAAGTCCACTAATCAAGTTGAATGAGTTTCACTTGAACAAATAGGAAATTAAAGCCATAAATTAGATTTTGGCTTGAAAAATACAAGGTTTTTTGATGAATACCGGAACCTGCGTCAGTCGATGCATCGATATGGAGCCGGCCTACAGAGCTTTGTGCAGTCAGTCCCTGTACCTGTGGTGCCGGTTGTTGATTAGCTAATACGCCCGATAAGTGCCGCTTGTTACCTAACTACTGAAATCTCTAACGGATGTTCAGAAAAATAAACAAATGATTCCATTTTACGCTCAGTCTTCTTCCTAATATATATTCTCCATATTCGTTAATATGTATCTAGGTCTATAAAGGTCGAAAGATGTATACTTCAACTCCTTCCGGACACTCAGGTAAGAGCTCAGAACCCAATTTTAAGGTCATCGCGCGCAGCTTGCATGCACATAAGCGAGAGGTTAACAGTAAAGGATTTATTCCATGACGATTTTGTGATTATTAAACCACTAAATTACACACTTTCACAAAATGAGAAATAATTTAACTCCTGCTTCAGGCTTCCTGTCTTCTGCCAAGTTTTCTCATTAGATTTTTTACCTTAAAAAGAGTGGGAAAAAGACGAAAAGTTTAGATTTCTACACAGTTCATGATTGCTAAAGGCGTGCGCAGAAACATAAGTTCTGCTTATAGGGCTTCATTCACGTCTCCGCGCAGGGCTTAGTCTATGACGTAAACGATTTTCTTTGCCAGTATTGATGTCCTTGATTCGCATAATGCACGTGACTTCACTGGTATTAGAAATAATGAGTGCCTTGTGTTCACACTGGAGATCCAATATTCAACGCGGGCTTACCAATTGTCCGAAAACTTTATTGATCCCGCCTGCAACTTAATTGGAGCAACAGGTTTCAGAAGTAAACAGTAAATGAAAATCTGGTCAAATTTCCTCATGCGTAAGACTCAGTAATTCGCCCACTATCTAACGTTATGACTTGTTTATCCAGAACTGCAGTCCTGGAATTATAGCTCTACTAACAGTGAATACATTTAGTTACGCATTTACCAACCTACTCGTTACTCTCTTCCCTTCGATGGGAGGAAATCTCACGCTTTTTAGAAAAGGCAGCTAAAGGCTTTCGGTCGTATTCTAATTCTTTCATGTTTTGTCTTAAGGGAACTAAGCGTGCCTACAGTTTTGACGAATAACTATGCAATAGTCAGTTAGTTGTGATGGCACCACTATCTAGTGTCTCGATAGCCACTTAGACACTTGAGCAAACGTCTACATCAGAAGAAAAGCCAAATGCAGCTTCTTGCCCAAAATATCAAACAAGAAGTGTTCTCTTCCCGATCGCGCGTTACAGACCAAAAGCCTGACTTCACCGACCCCACCAAACTTCATAACAAGGGACAAATCCTAATCTGTCGGTGGATTCATCTTCTAAAACCGCAATTCTTGTATTAAATATACCAGAATGCTCCCCACCACCAAACACACCTTCTCAATAGGCATGTTCTCAGTGGAATCCTACCTTGGATGCCCTCCCTGGAAGTCAACATAATTCATTCAAGTGTACTTCACGGTAACGCTCAATGTTGCCTTCAGTCGAACGCCAAGCTAGACTACATAGACTTGGGAATTTCTATGCCATGCAAATTTTGGATGAATGAATGTGTTGTCATTTCCCATCTTCCTCAAGCAGTCAATCACTTCACGACTTATCTTCCTCTACTCGGATTCATACATCGCGGCTCTTGTCATTTTCGTTCGAACAGCTAGGTTCCTGCCTGAAGGACACCTTCAGTCCATATTTAACGTTTGTCTGCTGCCCATACACCGCTTTCCTGTTTGGGATATGAGCAACTCTCTCTGTAGTCGACTGCACCCCCAAAAATGACCGCCATGAGAGCTGCCGTGGAGGAAAATTTAATATTTATTAGGTGAGCAGTTTTGTCCGTCACCGGGTCTTTTTCATTCTTTTCGCGTTTGACGGCAGCTGCTAACAAGAAGTTGTGGTCAAGAATGAAAATTATCTACCCGCTGGCTGTTTAACATCCCCTAACGCCATCAAGGTTGCAACAGCTGTCTATTAAAGACATTTCATGCTGCACTGAGGTGGGCTTAGATATAACATATTCGTGGGTGATAGTGTTCTTCCTAATAGCCATTAGTCCTAAGGGGCCTGAGGTTTTGACCGATGTCTGTGGTGCTGGCAGACCCAATTGAGTGGTCGAATTTCCTCCTCGCGGTTTAAGCTACGGGGAATAGTTTTATAGTGGTTGACTGCTTATTCCTGCTATCTTCATCCTCAGGTTAAGGCCTTGGTCAGGACTTAGTTTTTTCCACACTTGCCACCCATTCTTATGGTCTCTTGTTTAAAAATATATTCCAAACGCTGCTATTTGGCTAGCCTGTCCGAAGAGCATACTGAAAAACGCTAGATATCAAGCGTGGACTATTTTAATCCTCGTTGGAACGGTAAACGTCTGCAATCCAAATCTGCGTAACAGCTCTGGACTCCGTTTTCCTCGGCGTTTGTTCCGTACAGATTTATACAATTTGACTGAAGTGTCAAACTCCAATCACAAGTTAAGTATAAGTTAGGAGTCCAGATACGAGTTTTGTTGAGTTGGTATTGTTGCGTAGGGCAGCTGTGGGAGGTTTTGCACGTCAGCGCTTATTCAGATGAAGCTGATAGGTTTTGGATCAACCATTCACACCAACTTTTGAATCGGGCCTAAGAGTGTTTTTGCCAAGGATTTTACTCCATGATCTTGCTAACCATTTTCTTTCACAACAATAAATCACGAATGTACACATATCCCATTCTTTTGGATACTCACAGAAGCGAATAGCGTCTCCACACTGATGACTGACGGCTTCAGTGGGTCCACATTCGCAACGTTCATGAGACTTCTACTTGTCCACTTTTAACTTGGATTTCGGGACAGATATCGTCCAGGCAAGATAATTCTATAGCAATTGGCGATGTTCGGTCGAAATACATCATCACAGCAGATTCATGAATCTAAAAATCTGAATAAAGACATGATTCTGCACAATCTACCAGGTAATATAGCACTAAGTTCATCTCAAAATGACTTGCTAATAGCTAAATCGCATGAGATCTGGCGGCTCTACTTCTTCCATTATGTCCTAAAGTCCGGGAAGGATTTTTATATCACGTTAATTTTATTTTGATTTTTCTAGATGTTTAATCATGTAGGGCATTACTGAGTTCCCTTGGGACTTACTACTTTTGAACTAAGACACAAAGTTGCGAAATTTACAGCCTTGCATCTGAAATCTCGTATACTGTGAGTTAAGATCTCCCCTGCTTTCTCAAAATCCACATCTGTGGGTAGTGGATTCCTGCAGCATAGTATACTTAAATCGCTCTTATTCCGACTCTCGATTTTTGATGTACCTAACGTATATCAGCCCTGCGTTTCGACAACTTGGAACTTGCCAACTCCTACAATGTGACAGGGCGTAATAACATTTTTGAGCTGCTACAAAGTAGCGTGACCGTCGCGAGTGACGATGTCCATGACATGCTCCACGAAGTGGCCGAAGAGGTGATTTG
>CACRXP010000060.1:1779428-1794275 GCA_902702965.1 Spirometra erinaceieuropaei
CGGCCTGACTACTAGTCCTCTAGTCGCTCAACTATACTCACCATGAGGACATTTAGGCAGCCTTCCGAGCAACAGCTATTAGCGCATCGTGATAGGCTCAAAGGAGTCCAAATTGTTATAAAGATGAAAGTGCTGGTTTGCCGTTGTGGCGAACTCCCCATAGAAGTAACACTTGAAGTTTATCTTGAATGACGTTTTTAACTTATCTGACTCATGGCTCTTGGCGATGACTATTCACAGCGGCGTGGCAATGACAGTCAGCGTAAATGTTTGCGGAATCGTTTAGGCAAGCGAGTGCAACCTCCTTTACGTATGCCCACCTCTTAACGTATGGTGCGCTCATTGCTTCCAAAGCGCGTCTAATAACTTTATGTAGCCTACGGGATTCTAACCCTGCAACATTGGAGTTCACTCCATTATACATTTTATTAGACTTGAGCTACAGTACTGCTGTTTTCATTTTATTTCCCGCATATTAATTTGTTGACGAGGACTGAATCAGTCCAGGGCCATTTGATTAAAAGAATTGTACACCAGACTTTGACTTCAGATGAACGTTAAGTGGCCACATACCTTGATCTTATATTATCTGTACCCCATAAGTGAAATTATTTTGTCAATAATTTCGTCGAAAATCATAGCTGTATTGTTGTTCGCCTCGCATATTTTGAATTCGCTTGGCATGACATTAACCTTTATGTTTTTCTATTTCTTTCACCTGCTATACCACTTAAACATGACTTATTCGTACCAGGCAAACGTTGTCCGTTCTTGAAATAGACTTCAAAAGAGCGTTAATGTTATAAATGTTACCTTTTGTTTGAGAGACCAGTGCTTACTTACTGGATTCAGACACCTTGAGTTATGCAATTTTTTTATTTGTTTGGTAGTGGGTTTAAAAAGACACTGAATCACCGCTGATTAGATTGTCGTAGTTTCTGCTGTCTATCGTCCTACAGAACGAAAGTTGGTTAATCCGTTTTCTATTATTGCTCTCAACCTCTATTCCGGCATCCGAGTTATCTACTAGCATAGGGCAGAGAAAAGTCATTTACGGAACATTTCAGAGGGTAAAGTCCGCGGTCAGGGGCGAATTTCTTGACGTCCACTACTAGTTAATGGCTTATGTTTGAACTCTTCACTTCAGCGCTACTTTTTTGCTTGTTAAAGAACCCCAGGGCAACTCTGTCGCCTTCCCTCTCTTTCTTGTTCCTTGGAGACAGCCTTTTTCTCGTCAGCCTACCTGCGGCTCGCCCACATTTTTACGTAACAAAAAACTTCTTCGAGTTCTGAAATTTAAAACGGTAACCGAATTTGCACTCCACGAGGTTTTCGCTGCAAACATGCTGTGCACCCCCATACAGCCCGCGAACTGGTGCCTACAATAGCAGCAATGATTACTATTACTATTACAGTCGAAAGGAACAAGTATTCTAACACCTTAACCAATCAGCTGTGAGATCGTCCGCTCCGGCTCACGCTTGCATGCGCATCACAGGTGGAGGCCGGCCCCGGTTAGCGGATGATGCTGCTTCTGTGCGTCCGCCGGTGCGAGTGTGTGAAATTTGGTATCCGCACTGGCACAGGTTGGAGCCACCAGGTCTGGTCATTCAGCAGCACACACGCACGCCCATATGCACACGTTGGCTGCAGAAACGAAGGAGCAAATTCACTTATTCCATTCTGGCCGATAGACAAGCACGTCCACTTTTTGCTCTGTCTGCAAAAGCACACATATCAAGCAGCCGATGACTACTGTCTAAAGTTAACTTCTGTTTAAAAAGTACTTAAGAAAGAACTGCCTCCCATGGTGCTCACCAATTTGTTGATTATAATCTCAGCATCTCTGGCTGGTTTGGCGCTGATCGATCATGCCAGGATGATGACACGGGCTGCCAGCACCTCTGCTCACCTCTGGGATCCTAAGCATAAACAGAATGGATTAGCCCACGACCCCTTTGAAAATCTGACAGAAAAAGGCGCCAACGGCCCCGGCGGGTCCTCCTACTTCTCTGATCTGGTTCACCTCATGAATGGCTATGGGTCACATGAGTGTCATGAGATTCCTAAGAAAATGAAACTCTGCACAGGCCTCGGCTACAACATGATGGTGCTGCCGAACAGTCTAGAACATGCGAGGGTTGAAGAGGTGATTGCCCAGTCGGAGGTCTGGCTGACGCTTGTCAACATTGGCTGTCACGAGGAGCTGCGCCTATTTCTATGCTCACTTTATGCTCCGATTTGTATTGCGGATCATAAAGAAAAGCTGATACAGCCGTGCCGGGATCTGTGCGAGAGCGTGAGAGGTGCCTGCTTACCGATCATGTCAAATTTCGGACTTCGTTGGCCCGACATGGTGACGTGTTCCAAGTTTCCTCTAGGTCAAAATGAGGTCTGCATACCTTCCAAGAAGCAGACAAGTAAGTGCTGATTTATCAGGTGTCTATTTTACTGTTTCCGACTGCCCGAACAAAGCTAATCAGGACTATGCGCATCAATGCGTCTGTGAATAGGAAATGAAACTCAGTTCAGAGTGTCATGAAATGTTGTGCCACGCTTAAAGTAATTTCCCTTAAGTAGCTGGCCTTGGCTTAGCAAGGACAGGCTTACAGATGTGCAGCAGTTCTGAAACGAGGATATAGGTGTTCTTAAGGGGAAGTAATAACTGATGGTATGAAATAGAAATAGAAACACTAGCGGGCCTTGTTTTAGTTAAATTTGCCGGATTTCTCTTTAGACTGTTTAGATGTCATCTAGACACAAAAAATGTTTTTCATTTAAAGCAATATTCTTCCGAGCTAGAGCAGAAACTGTTCAGGAGCACTGCCCTTCAGAGTCACAAAATTAAGAAATTCGCCTCGAAAAACTAATTGAACGTTAGTAATTTGTAAAAGGTAAAATTGCATTCTCAAAGTAACTATTTAAGAAATAACCGAATTATCTTATTTCGCACTAGTATGAAAACATTGTTACTGCCAGTTAATGTATGAGGAATATTTTTTTAATGTGAAAAAATGCTCAGGCGATTTTGGTAAAGTAATTTAGAGATAAATGTAAAGATCAACTGACACTGGTCTCTCGCATTCGAAAGCCCTGTTAATCAACCAAGCCTCTTCAGTAAACAGCGTCACTATTCATGAAGCTTTTCGGTGTAATTATGGCTTTTTTCACACTTTTCTGACAGTCGGCAGTGTAATGATTTCGAATTCTCGGTAATATTTTATCCATCACGTGCAGATTCTAATAGCACTCATTTTCGCATATTTTTTTAATGAGCTTTACATGCAGATTTCGCATACGGATCTTATTACGACCTCCTTTAACCTGATTATTTATCAGGCCTATTTTGCAATAGAAGTCATAAATAGACACTTTAGAAAACTGTGCACGTTCCTAGTACTCACATTCTTCCCTGAACACACTTTCCCTGAACAGTAACAGTGGACTGTTTATTTGAGAACTATAAACGTGCAAGGTGTTCTGTCCATTTTAGGATGCGTGGAAGCTCACGATACACACTTGATTAAAAATGCGCAAAACTCTCCGAAGAGGGAAAGATAAAGTCAGAACGGGTCACCGTTAGCTGATAGGCCACCATGTTTAACACGAGGCATTATAAAGTGACGAAGCCAAACTAGACTTCCGTTGAGCCAAAAGAACGGACATTTTACGCAATGTTGGAATTTCGTATTTTTCACTAGTCATAAAAAGCGAATATTCATCAGAGCCCCCGGAGCAGTGTGCAAGCTTGGCAAACACATACTGATATGGTGCAGCATGGCTCCATATGGATGCATAGGCCGTGTGTGAGAGAGAGTAGTAATTTTTCTGCGATTCGACCTGACTTGAGCCTGAAAACATAAATTCAGTACTCTTTTCTTGCCTGTCCGATATCCGGCAGTACTATGTAACATCCCTGATAGAATCAGTATCATGCTGGTGTGCAAGTCAATTGTGCGATTTTTCTGAAAATCAGCAGAACGTTTTCTCCTATAGAATTTGCCTTAAAGGATGAAATATTTTAAACAGTTCATCATGAGAAGCGGTTACATGACGAAAACTTTAGCCCCCGAAGGAATAGACAAATAACTTTTCGTTGGAATCGAGGGCTTTTCCTAATAAGGTATAAACTGTATTTTATGGTAAATAATACGATGTTTGCTAACAAAGGCATTTTCCGAAAATTCTTAGGTCCATGTATATTTTTCCCTTTCGTCAAGCGGGAGCATTGGATTCCGGTAGATAGTGGCAGTAACAAACGACTCAAAAAGGTAGTGCGTCCGATGCACATGATAGGTGACAGGAAGCTGGAGAGGAACTAACGGAAGAAGCTATCAGAAACTCCGTTAGCGTCTCGAATACTATTAAATAACGTGCGATTTCGTAAACAACTACCAATGAAAGCAAAATTTAAGAGTCGTTCACTCAAACCTGTCTTCCGAATCCATTGTTTGAGAAATTCACATAACCTCCCCTATTGCGACCTTCTTCGCAGATGACAAACGGAAGTGAAATCTTCAGCTCAAATCAATAACTTTCTGTTCGTTTTCACCGTAAATCAATCGGTATGACGTTTTCTGTGCTATGAGCGTATCTGTTGGTGCGCCTGAATAAAATTTATGTGATGAGACAATGAGAGTTATTATAATTGGGCGATCCTTGGAAAATAAGTCATTCTGGTCAGAATAGAACTAAATGGAACAAAAGGAGCAAAAATATGTGTTTTCCGAATGAATTGAAAAAAATGAAGTACTCAAAGCCAATGATGGGTCAAGAACCGTCGCCCGACCCCAGTGATATCTGCAGTTCCACCTCACTCTATATCTTGAAAGGGCAAGCCGAAACAGAGCACAAAGCACAGGACTTACCTGATATGATATCAAGCAGCGCCCGCTATCCTTCGCATTCGGCGTACATAGAGGACAACTGGCATCATGAAGCGTCCCACCAATGCGGTCGAAAGGAAACACCGTTGCCCTATGTGACAGGGCACAACATCACACTAGGACGTACACTGGCCTCCGAGAATGTCGAAGGTGTTGTCAGGTGGAGCGACTGCACAGTCACAGGACAGTGGACGCCAGATATACAATCATAGTATTATCCACAGACCGTTGCATTACGCTGTCCGACGTTAAATACTGTAAACTAAACCAGGAAGTCTAAAGCGGACAGTACACGGCCACCACAACAACACCGACGCTGGCAATGGAAAAATACCTTTGCGGATACAAACGTGGGTGATAAATGCACCATAGCGTTTAACGGTCGTCCATACCTCACGCCAACAGGTCTCAAGTTACACACGGGGGGTCGCTCCGGTGAAATACGAAGCAATCGAAAAGATAATGCCTAATTTCCTGAAGATGTTGAAAAAAATTCACACACTATATTCTTCCAGTATCCATGACTATAGCTGTTTATGTTCTGGATGTTAGGAAAATAAGCTTCTCTTTAATCCTTAGTACTGACAACGTCCAATGCATGACTGCCATGTGAGGTGTGGACAATTAAATACGGTGAAATCATTCCCAATGACTATCTAAAAGTTCTATTTTGGTGGAAAAGTGTACATTTAAGCACAGGGCCAGTGCAGTCGTGTTTGACCTGGCTGATAAATTACTATAATCTTGTGACACTGTTCGAAACGAAGAATATGCGAACTTGCCCAAAATAGTGAACTTGGTTTTTATTTAGGAAAGCCCTTTATTCAATGTTGCAATTAGTGTGAGCGTGTAAGGAAATTATAGATTGACTTATTAAATGTACCCCGGAATCATTCTAGAGAGAACTTTTCTATCAATGATCGCCCCACTAAATTGCAACTCAAATCGCGTACATACATTCAGAGACTTATCGTTAATATTATATAAGGAAGTTGATTGTAAAAGGAATCAGAGTTATGCAGTGCCAGTCCAATGTTGCCTTGACGTTACTCGTTAACCCTAGCAAGGAGTTTAGGCGAATCCCTAGTAAATTGGTAGACACTGTTTTGAAAGTTCTTAATAGTGTTTTGGCAGAGAGCTTGGCCTAGTGCACAGAACGATTATTACACATGCTTGCTTGCACGCGTGTGCGCAAAGTGGGCATCGAAACAATCAGGCTACCTGGTGAGGGGGGGAGCCTGCGAGAGTGCTCTTAGTAACAACAGCCCCATCAACAGCATCAGTAGCAGACAGGCCGGACGATAGGGTGGCCTCAATCTGGTAATGAGGCGGTTAGACAAAGGCTTCACTGCGGCAATTGTTGGGCGCTAAGATCACAGACGCTAAGGCAGCTGCTCCTGTACATCAACTGCCGTAAGCGACAGTGGGGGAAGAAGAAAATGCAAATGTACACCAACTCTTGCTTTTTCGTATGCGTGCGGACAAGAGGAGGAGGCGGAAGAGGCGGGGAGGAGGAGGAAAATGAAGAAAAGGAGAGCGCAGGGAGCTGAATGTATCTGTTAGGTCGCATACCCCCAGAGCTCTTTGATCAGGAAAGATTCCTTCGTAAGGCGATAGGGGCTGTCATTATATCGCGCTAATTGCGTAATACCCTGGTTGTCTCTGGAGACAGTTAAGGTCAAAAAATA
This sequence comes from Spirometra erinaceieuropaei, assembly GCA_902702965.1. Taxonomy (NCBI): domain Eukaryota; kingdom Metazoa; phylum Platyhelminthes; class Cestoda; order Diphyllobothriidea; family Diphyllobothriidae; genus Spirometra; species Spirometra erinaceieuropaei. The sequence goes on from CACRXP010000060.1 coordinate 1,786,003, forward strand.
GACTTCTATCCGGGTAAGATGAAAAGGTTGGTCAAGAAGAACAAACGAATCCGGTAGTTGTTATATGCACTTCTTCGCCTTCTTCTCAAACCATTCGAGGGTGCAGTCTGAATGGGTGCGGTTCGCTTTCATCTATGGACATATAGAAATCTCGTGCACATTTCGCTTTTTATGAGGAAAACTAGGAGATCCCTGCTCTCTGAAACCTCGAGTATGAAATGGCTCCTTGAATAAGGCATAATTTTGTCGGTTCGGCACCGAAAAAAGATCTAGCAATAGATGGTTACATCATTTCCATTAAACTCTTACGTTGTTTTGTCAGCGATATTTGGAGTACTTCTCGATTTAACACTAAGAATACTGAAACTGTGCTTTGATTAGCATCAAACTAAAACAGAAATCCGAGTCAGGTAAGAGTTATCTGCAGTACGGGATACATAATATGAAGATTTTGTTGGAAGAAAACTTGTATCTTAGCAACGGATGCATTGGAAATTCAGCCTCTCAGGACCTCGCCACACGCTGTTAGTCTGCGAGGATTTGTTGTTGAGACTGAGTGCTTCAAAATTGTTCTATGACGGAAGAACCAGTTCCTGTAAATGCCGGAAATCCACGAAGCCCAACTATATTGCATCAACTGTAGACGGACAAACAGTTAGCGGTCTTTGAGCCTATTGTAAAACCAACGGAAAGAGTCCTTTGTGCAATAAGAAAAGTCGATAGGCTAAAAAACATATTCTCTCAAGTAGTTAGGAAAGTCCGAATTAAAACTTGTCTTTCAGTGTATAGCAGTCTTTTTCTCCCAGATACGTATGATTTGACAATCAGTTTCCTATATTAAGTACCGAATTCGACTTATTATGACGTTTCTAAGATAAACTAATAAGGCAATTTCCGGTAAACCACAGAGAAGTTTGTAAATTCGCGAACGGTTAACAGCACAACTGAAAGCCTACATTACTTGGGGAGGTTCCGCATTGTCTAGATCCTAGTTCTAAAATTTTTAAAAAGTCTCTTATTCTCTCCTGACTGTCCTTCGGAAAGGTGGTTGCCGCAACGTAAGTAAGCAAATGTTTAATGATCGATTATGCTTTAGCACAAACCCTCTAGGATTAAGTAAGACGGAAAAGCACTAACAGATTTCGCTACTCGTTGGTATCTCCTGCAAAATTTTCTGTCCGCACTGGAAGTCTAATACAGAAGAGCAAGACTAGTTTTGATGAATTCCAGCATGACATTCTAAATGCTGCACTGCTGTCTTCTTCACCCATGCTAACCTTCACTCCTCTATTCCTACAGATAATGGATCTGCTCCAATTCAGGATACTTTGATTAGTTTGCCGAAAAATCAGAATTCATTTGAGTTCTGCAAGTCTTAGTGAACGATAAGCCGGTTTAAAGGACTTAACCATGAGCGAAATGAGACATAACATTAATTGACTTCCACGCTTTTCTCAGATACGGATATAGTACCGTCAAAGGTAGAATACCCCCTCTCAAAATACAAAACATAAAGAAGATATAAGTCTTTACAAAAAGCCTATGTAAAATAAATTCTTCCACTTCTTCCTGCTAAATAATATTTAAATCATATAGACTAACAAACGATGAACAAATATACATTCCTTAAATAATGTTCTCATATGGCTGGAAAGTCGCTCGTTCAAAAGCCAGTAAATGTTGCAAGTAACTCCTGGTTAAACTTCCGTTGTTTCAGGCTCGCTACTCACATCTAACTAATCTTTTTCATGTGTACACCCTTTAAAAAATCCAGCCAGCCTTTTAGGATTTTGAGAGCAAAATTAGAACCACTTTTCCCACAAGACCAAAGTACACACCAGTCGATGACTCATGGTGCATTCTGGCGAACTTCTAGCAGCCACTAAGGACTGCCAGACAGTCTCCACTTACCCATCGTTCGGTGCACTGTTTGATGCATGCTGTTTTCGTGCCATGCAGGAGGATCCATTATTTAAGCCCTCCCAACACAAGTTCATTAGGTTTTTGGTAAAGCTAGCCGCACGTGGTACTCGATGCTGTCGCAATCTGCCATTTATCCTTTTGGCATGGAAGTAATGTTATGCTTTCTCTGTAGTATTAAATATGTATTAAGTAACAGCAATTTTCAGGGCGCCCTTGTTCATTTGCAGTTGTGACTTGAACGACTCTGATATGCAATAAGATGAAATAGATATTAATAAATGCGTGCTATCCCAGGTGAGGTTGTTTTGTCAAATGTCGGTGCATATAGTATTTTCAGATGGAAGAAATATATTTTGATCTATGGATCATCACGTCGAAATTCTTAAAGACAAAGGGTAAGTTGCATATACTCGGCCAATTGCCATGAAGCCTTAGTGGTCCTCCAATTCTCCTATCATTAAATAGCCGTAAGTTCATTGACTTACCAAAACGCGGAGTTTACACCTGAGGAAAATAAGGCTAACATTGAAGTGGTGAGGATACGCGGTGAGAACCTTTTGGTGGTGTTGTTAACTGAAATGACCTTTGTTTAAATAGTCCCTTACTAGGAAAGACAAATATCATGATGGTATGGGGCGCTCATCGATCCTTCTTACGGAAGTCACTCGCTCCGTTGTGCCTTACGGGCTCTCTCTCGAGCCCAACCATCAGCCGCACAACGGCGCATGTTATAGGCAGTGTGTTATTACCGACAAAGGCAAGGGAGACGGGAATGGCCGTTTCTGGTTTATTTGCCGACGTCAGCCAGTCATACCCAACCCCGAAGTGTGGAACACCCGAGGCTCAAATTCGCGAACGGTCAGTTAGAAACCCACGCCTCTAACCACTGAACCACGAGCCCGTTGCCCTGTCGAAACCGACCGGCGCGTATTTTCAGATCCTTAGGTCTTCAAAAAATGCCAAACATTTAGTTCAGGGTGGCGGAAAAAAGCAAATGCATTTTCGTCTGTTGAGTGATATTTATTGGGTATTTTTGCTTTCAGTCTAAGAGTAAAGTACTGCCGGATCGTTGCCTCCCATTGTTATTACCCAATCTTACCAAGTTAGCAAACATCTGTGCCGCCAAATTTAGTGCGCCAATAATGAACAACACAGACAAAACACTGGACAAACGACCTCGAAATAAAGTTGACTCTCAGACATATCGACTGTTTACGGACTTCCACTCCCTGTTTTGGCCTTCTTCATTCGTTTCTTTAGCCTATATTAATCATTGAGAATGTAGTCACCGGTTGTGATATTTATCGCCATGTAGGCAACAGAAAATAAGCTATTAGAAGAAACGGGAATTTCATATTAATGCTAGGAAAATATGCTCCATAAAATTGTCTAATAACTCAGCAAACTCCAATATTTGAAATCTTTTTTGACTGTTGGCTTCCCTTAAGTTTGGCTCACGCTATGCCACCATGATAGTTCAAAAGGTATGTTACCTTAGATTTCCGCTCTACGGACAAAATTTCTTACGTTCTCATTGAAGAGCATACGAAACTGTAGTAAAAACTAAACTCATTTTCGGTTTTCAAAGTAACTGTGAAAAACACCGCAAAACCTATACAGGGCCGCGTCTCGGCGACTTTCACTGCAGATCTGCGTCCATAAAGGCAAGAGAACCTGGATAGCACTGTAAAACCACCAAATAGTTATTCTGAAACTACGCTTTCAGAAAAAAGATAGAATTGCTGCAGCAATCCGGGTTTGCACTGCACCGTGCTAGAAGAGCACAGCCTAACTGATGCTTGAATCTAAGAACATATTTCTGCAATGATTTCACATAGATAATTAGGCAGCAGCGCCAGCAGGCCAGTATTTCGCGAAGATCTCGTTGGTGGCACACCTTATCAAAAAAATTTCTTATAAATTACTTTAAACGTCACTGCAGTCCAATAGAATCCTTGTTTTCTGTTACCGTCTGTTATTGGGGACTTCGTCAGAAGAGAGCTTATGGATATTTTTTCGTGTTAATAATTTAAATCAGAGGTTGTTGGAACATACGGTTTTTGGGAAAGTAAAAAAATGAGATTGCACCCACGTCTTGGTGGCTAAACATCTTATCTTTTGAAAAAACACTAAATATTACCAGAGTAGCTATGGAATACAACCTTCAAATCTTTCTATCAAGTGTGAACGTCTTCCTTTTTAGTTTGTAGTCCAAATGCCGGTCAGAAAGCTCACACCTAAATACACTGGAATTAATAAGAAATCGCACTATTCCCAAATGTGATATTCCTTCCATGCCGAAGACATCAGATTTTGTGGCTTTTGTCCATTTATCATTGAACACGGTAGATGGCTATAATGATGGACTCATTTAATCTAACTTAAAAGGGATCAATTTACGGATTCTGGATACGAAGTTTGGACGGTTGGATTTAAGCTTTAACACTTAATGTTCGGCTCTATCAAAATTTTATCACATTGGTTATTTTTTCACTTTCGGATCTTATAATATCAACGAATTTTGAACTGTTTTAGAACAACGATGCTTTGGCTGTGTAGAAAATCCGACATATGAAAGCGTCATCGGAAGTTATTGCAACTTTAATACTGGTGAGCTTCCAATAACCTATGTTTCGGATGAAACTTTTCGCTTAATAGGAACTATGATTCATTCTTAATCCGTTCAGTAAAATATTACTTATTACTGACGTGAAATACTTCGAATACATAAATATTGTGTTAATGGATTCTAAATTGATACAATTTTCATGAAGGCAATACAATAAAGCAAGTCGACCATTTAAAGGCTCGTGTGATTTGGATTTTTCTTTTTTCGGCTTTTCGTTTTAGGAAAGGGTACTTAGTTTTTTATTCCTCAGATAATTGTCCATTAAAATTTTAGGTATCACTAGACGACTATAATATCCCTGAATTTTGCCTGACTGATTTAGGCCGGATCTAAAGACATCTATTCTCATTGACGTTAAACGATTCATCGGCTATATACGAAACATGTCATAAAAGCCAAGTTGATATTTCTCGGCTAACAGGCTTGTACTGAAAAATCGGTTTTGGCCTGAATGCTGTTGGTTTGGAAGACGACAACGAATAGGCAGAGTAAGTGAGTAATTTTTTGCTAGGCTTAACTAGACATCTCCATGCATACAGGACGAAATGTTCGGAAAGATGGGTCAAATAATATTTTGCAAAACAAGGTAAATCGTGGTTATAACGTTTGAGGACGAAAAGGGAAAATAATTTCAATAACTTCCTGTCGTTGTGAAAGTATAAACGAGAACACGCGACGTACCTGTCACTAGCGAGAGGCAGATCTGTTAGCAGAATTTAATCCAAGGTTTGATTCAAAAGACCTGCATAAGTGCAAATTACTGCACACTAAGCTTATCACCTTCGTTAATTTAATTTTCCTTAAGTCTCTCGAACATAGTTTGAAATTGTATTGATTTTTAGTTCACCCACTACCGGAGTGTATACATGCACTCTCCAGGTTAAATTCTACAAAAATCGTGGATTTGGAAACCCAGAACTAACAGTTCTTCTCTACAGTCACTCATTAAAAGTTTATTGAAGAGACCTCTTCAAAGTCATATTTAGTGACTTTGAGAGCTGAGCATTGCCATTCCTCTTCGATCAATCTACAAAATCTTGATGGGTTTGAGTTGAATTATGTCTAAAACGGTAAGCCAAGCACTTATTAGAGGGATATTTGGCAAAATTGAAGCAAAATTTAAGAGCTGTAAATTCTCACCTTGAAATCTGCGGTTTACCTAAGTAAATCGAATATTTTAAAGGCACATATTTAATTCTACATTTATGTTTGTCACTTGAAGTTAATTTTGCATGAAAGATAAAATCTTGCCGTGTCAAAGGTGTCACGCTTCCGGCAACATGTCTGATAATTTGAAGTTGCGAACATAATGTGTTCATTTGTACGGTATTAAGTCGACCATCTACAAGGGAAACACTTAAAAGGCTAGTACTTTCAATAATTAAGTTGGCGACTAAACCTTGTTTAAAGCTTAGGAATCAGACATCCCCAGATCGCAAATATTAAAGAGGAATGAGGATGGATTACGGATCAGCTGTCTTTCAGCCGTTAAAGTTTTCCGACTTCGTTTATTTTTGCAAACCCATGTTTATTTATTTCATGAGAATAAATCGCTCGCACTCCATGAATATCCCTGTACCGTTTTTCTTCAGTGGTCCGAGTAAAAGTACAGGATCTTCAGACAATAACAGACGGGAGGAATGACAGCTACATACTACGAGGCAAGTTTAGAGCGTTCCCCAACAAGCTGCCTGCTATCAACGTCCCGGCCTCAAAGTTACAGTATCGGGTGGACTGTGACTGCCCTATCATAAAGGCAGCCGCTATGCAGCGAGGCGGAGCCGGTCGTTGGCTTGTGATGGGGAATTTCTCGGCAGACGGGAATTTTGTTCAGGTTTGTCGACTTGGCTAGATTTTGTGAGTTATGGAGAAGTTCAAATAGCATGATCATGTGCGTACCAGTCGTTGAAAGGTAAATGTTCCATTCTTTAAACTTCTGGGCATTCCTTTTTAGAGCCGTCAGCAGCTTAGTCTTTGACATAGCAAAGTGATACTACTATAACCACGTCAGAGCTTCACCTGGTCCGCAGGGCTTTTCGATTGTATTCAACGTCCAGTGAACACAAAATTATTCAGAACAACCCGGTCCAACCCTGTTATTAGAAACATGTGCGGCATTCAAACGCGGAAAAATAATAGCTTCGGTTAATACAAACCATTCCTAATGACGGAGAGTCATATTTTGTTTCTCAGAAACGCCATTTTTTAGGATCCATGGCTGAAATCTTCAGGTGAGATTAAAGTCTTTAGTATTTTGACGAAATAAGTGTGGAATACTTCTGTGTGGCGAGTCTTCGCAATTGACACCAGTCCTGCACAGTAGTGTGCCTGATGTGGAAAGTAGGACTTGCGCCAATGAGGTAATGGCATGCTTACCTGCGAATTCGGTTGGCAGACTTCAGCAAAAATCACGTGTGAACAGCCCACTTTTATTTTTAAACCACAGGCCTGGGCACTCCTTAATGTCCTGAAATGGTGCATCTTCTCTTCTTTTACAGGTTCAACATTTGTCCCAAATAAACGACAAGAACACGGACATTAAAAGAGCCATCGAAAATATTTGGTCCAGTGGGAAGCGGTTGTGTCATGTGGATCTGATGAATCCTCTAAATAATCATTTCAGTCTTCCTCGACGTTCTCCTGGGAATGGAACACAACGCAGCTCCAAGCAGGAACAAGCAAAAGGTAAAGGGAGGAGACGGCAAGGAAGAAACCGAAATAACAGAAACCGTGGAAGAAGGAGGGGTGAAAGACGACGTGGATTAGCACACAAGGGTTTCACCCAGACGGCCGAAGCCGGACAATCTAATAGTGAATTGGAGCAGGGTGCAAAGCCTACAACCGTCTCACAGCACCGGCCAGTAAATGACTTCCCCGTACGACAAAATGAAGTTCCATGGGAACAGAGAAAGGGTGGATTCCTGTATCAACCCTCACATTCAGACACCAAGTCCCCACAGGGTTCACCTTATCGCCCTTGGACTCCTGATAATCAAACTTAGCTGGCGGCCATAAATGGGCACAAAATGGGTTACAAACGCTCGGGTTAAGGGTAAAGACCTTTACTTACATGTGCATATACATCAGACATGAAAATACTCTAACATCTCAGTTTGTGCGTCCATATCCGGTATATCCCGATCAAACACTCCCATTTCATTTACGTAAAAATTTGAGTAGGTTCAGATCATATCTGACCGCATTTTTTCAACCTGCTTCAAATTCTTAAATCATACGATTTAGACGAGATTTCAAAATGAAAGAATTTTATTAACTTGTCATCCATTTGCTGCGCGACGGTTTCTCATTTCATTTGTAGTTTCATACATGCCTTTTGCTCTCACTTCCGTTCATTTTCTCAGATAAAATTGGAGAGTAGCGTAGAGCTGCGCGTATTCCGAATATACCCAGCATATTAACACGAAAATAATTGCAGCTAATGCAGTGTACATGAGCGTCCCAATGTGCGATCCACCAGACCTTTTGCGGACAAATTAATACTGACCAGAGCAATATGCAATTTGAATTTCGTTAGCAACTAGATATAAGGCATGCGCTTCAAAATCTCTTAAAGGAAGAACTTTAGTTAATTTTCTACGAATGTTAATTTTTGGGTAGGGGACGTATAGTAACTCTGGTAGGACACGGGAATATATCCCCAGTCTTTTCTCTAAGTGGCCATGTGGCGAATTCCAGGCGGTTAGGATCAAGGTTGCAATTA
>CACRXP010000061.1:7901-32730 GCA_902702965.1 Spirometra erinaceieuropaei
CATATCCACCATGCCCAGACGCACCCTCGCTCCACCGTCACACGCGCCGACCACCACCACCAACACCACTGCTTCCTCAACAGCTGACACCGACACCGCCAACCTCTCATGCCCACATTGCCCACGCACCTTCATCTCACGCATCGGCCTGGTGGGTCACTTGCGAATCCATCGCACAGAGACTGGCGAACCAGTGCCTGGAGCACCAAACTACACCCACCGCACTCGCCTCCACTGCCCACACTGCCCTCGCACCTTCACGCATCGCATGGGTCTATTCGGCCACATGCGCATCCACGACGACCTGCGGTAGACAACCGCCGGTCACACCACACATTCCCTCACTCTCTACCTCCTAACACCATCACCCCACCAGACATCAACCCTCACACACCTCATGCACTCAACTGCCGCCTCCCACGCAAGTGGGAAGTGTGCATCTCGACTCGGTCCCCATGCGGCTTCGGCTGCACGGGTGACTTGCGTCCGAGACTATCCCGACACTTCAAGTGTCGTGGATAGAAAGGTTGCTGATTGAGGCCCGCTCTCGGTTCACGCAGTTCGTCACGTTGTGTGTGTGTGTTGTGTGTAGTGGCGGACTGGTGGGCTGGGGATGGGCTGAAGCAGCACCTTCCACGGCCCTGTCACGCAAGTGGGAGACACGCCGTTCAACCCCCGTTGTGTGAAATCCTGGTGTTTGTGTGTGTATGGGGGGCCAGGTCGTGCTGTGGCGCGCGCAGTCATGGTCAGTCGACCATGTCAGCCACCGCGCCCATTCCCCACTCCAGTCTACTGACCGGCTCGGACAGTGGTTGGGGTGTGGGAATGGGAAGGGAGAGTGAGGTCGACGACTCAGCGCATTTTCCTCACTATAATCAATCTGACGCGCTTGAAGCTATCACGGTGCGCTAAAAGCCGTGGCTTGGAAGGTTGCCAACTGACGGGGTACCTTGGACCTCCTCCTTAACGGGAGGCGGTCTGAGAGTCAGGCTGCAATGGCTCCTTTTTAATGTGGCCTTTATGGCATTCCCACCACAGTGTGGGATCCGAGCCAGGCGTTGGCGGCATGCCCAGGTGCGGCTTTGGCCGTGCCAGCCTCCAAATCTCTGTGGTGTTGGTTGAAATCCTGGTTATTGTTGTGTGGACCAGGGGGTGTGGTGGAACGCCAAGGTGAGGATCCGTCCGAGCCATCCACCTGCGGCCTCCCTCGTCTCCGGTCTTCTTGACTCTGTCTTGACACCGGGGCCAGGCGGGGGAGGAGGAGAGAGTGTAGGTAGATGCAGCGCAAGTCTACCGGCACTATAAACCCCTGCGCAAGTCACCGTCCCTGCTCCCACCGCTGCTGCAGCTGTGGGGCACACGGTGGTCATCGTCGAAATCGATGGACGAACTGTCGTGTGTGTGTGTGTGTGTGTGTGTGTGTGTGTGTGTGTGTGTGTGTGTGTGTGTGTGTGTGTGTGTTGGTGTCCGAGATTGGCTTTAGTACAGTCGAATGATCTAAAATCAGCCTGTTTTGGGCCATGATTGGGTTTGAATGACTGGCCTTTTCGCGGTGCTTTAGAATGTACCGGTTGCAAGGATTCACTCATTTCTAAGAAAGGCTGAAAATGCAGCAAAAAGTCGCCCAGTAGAATTATCTGTCAGGGTGTTCTATTTTGTCTCACAGTAAACTTGGAAATATTTGCGGGCAAATTCTATGTCCTCTCCGAGTCGCTTTCCGGTCAAAATTTACCGTTTAGAACTTTAACTTTGCCTCCAGAAATTGCTGGTCCTCAAGGCAGTCGTTGGCTCAATGTCGCCTGCAATTTGCGACGAGAAGCCGCCGCACATTCCTCAGATTCTCTCGGCTAATTCCAGGCTCTGTTGAATTTCTCATTTTGAGGAGCACCTAATGGCGTCAGATGCTTGGGTTCTACTCCATCTGATGGTTGGAGTTGCTGGTTTAAAGACTACCTAGCCTCTCCCCCTCACCTATTAGCTGACTATGTGCCTGTAGTCGTACTTCGTAGTCGTGCCACAACAACGGGCCACGCGGGCAATGAGCTGGACCAACACGAGTGCCAGATAAAACCACGAAACGTGTTAACCAGGCTGCGTACCCATAGCAAATGTCACAAATGGCGGGTGGGGTAACGCGCCTAGGAGCGATCCTACGCCGCGCCAGCCAATTGCACCCGACAGTTCGACCGTTGTTTCCGATAATGTCTACCGTGTGCCCCACGGCAAGGTGGAGCAGAGACGGTGAGATGAGTGCGAATTAGTTTATAGTGATGGTAGACTTGCATAGCATCTACCGCACTCTTCCCTTCTCCCCCGCCTGGACACGGTGTCAAGGCAGAGTCAAGAAGACCGGAGACGGGGGAGAGGGCTGGTGGATGGGACGGTCGAGCCCGCACCTTGGCGTGCCAACACACCCCCTGGTCCACACCGCAAATGACCAGGTTTTTTAACCAACATCAAAAGGGTGGCTGGCACGGCCGAAGCCGCCCCTAAGCGCGCCGCCACACCTGGCTCGGATCCCACGGAGTGAAAATGCATACAGACCACATTAAGAAGGAGCCCTTGTAGCCTGAATCCTAGACCACCAGTCGGCCGCTTTACACAAACGCACAAACACTGGGCCGACTGCGAGGTCCAAGTTATCCCGTCAGTCGGCAACCTTCCAAGCCACGGCTTTTAGCGTACCGTGATAACTTCAAGCGCGTCAGATTGTTTATAGTGAGGGAAATGCGCTGAGCAGTCAACCTCACTCGCTCTTCCCATTCCCATGCCCCAGCCACTGTCCCAGTCGGTCAACTGACAGGCGCGTGGGATGGGCGTGGTGGTTCACATATCTGGTGACGTTTTCTGCTCGCGCCACATGCAAGACCTGCCATCCCCCCAAAACACAAGCACCAGGATTTTACACAGTGACGGTTGAGCACATTTCACGTGCGTATGAGTGCCGTAAATCACGTTAGGAAGGAGCCCTTTCAGCCTGGCTCTTAGTCCACCAGTCAGCCACTCCACTCACAACACACAACTGAGCAGACTGCGTGACCTGGGTTGGAGCATCGGTCAGCAGCCTTCCAAGCCACGGCGCTTCTCGCACCGTGATAGTCTCAGACCCGGATCACGCATGCAGCGGAGGGACCGCATGGACACGGAGACGAGACGAACACTTCCGACTTGCGTGGTAGGCGGCAGTTGGATGCTTGTGGGGGGTGATGATGTGTGATGTAGATGGGGAAGATGTGACGGTATGGTGTAGCCGGTGGTTGTCTACCGCAGGTTTTCCTGAATGTGCATGTGGCCCAATAGGTCCATGCGGTGGGTGAATGTACGGGTACGGTGAGGACAGTTGAGGCGAAGGCGTTTGGTGTATGTTGGTGCTCCAGGCACTGGTTCACAGTCTCTGTGTAATGGATTCCCAAGTGATCGGCCAGACCAATGTGTGAGGTAAATGTACGGGGACAGTGTGGACAGGAAAAGTCAGCGGTGCCAGTATCGGTTTCGATGATGGTGCCGGAACTGGTGGTGGTGGTGGTGGTGGTGGTGGTGGTGGTGGTGGTGGTGGTGGTGGTGGTGGAGCCGCTTCGTAATTATTCACAAGCCCGATAATTCACGAAAAAACTCAATTTCTTTCTGACGAGCCTTCTCCCCTCATTGTACTGTCTCGGAATGCACATTACCTCAGCTATTCAAATAGGCATTTAGCTACTATCAGTGTCAGGAGCACGGTATAATGCTTTTGCCACATAAATTTTATGCTACCCGTAGGGAGACCCGTTTGTAGAATGGGCATTACGTGGTCATCCTATAGTAGTCAATTGTATTAGACTCAAGTGTTCATTGAACTTTCGGGTCTTTCCCTAGAAAAGTCATGTCCTGGAGACTTAACTCCATGTCCTGCAATAAATAATTTCGGAAATTGTTAGCTTGTTTCACACTTCGGGCTTGGATATGACTGGCTGACGACGGCTAATAAGCCAGAAATGGCCATTTCAGTCTCCCTTGTTTTGGTCGGTAATAACATACTGCCTATATCATGCGCCGCTGTGCTGACGTTTCGGAAACTTTCTCGTTTCCATCATCAGCGTAGTGGTAGGATGTTTGTTTCTGCTAGCCCATATTTGTTCTGTCTCGCCGCCTGTCTTGTATTCTATGCATACCTTCCTTCTGGTTTACTGGCTGTTTTTGTCTCAAATGACCATATGAATGGCTCGCAATTCAGCTGCAGTCGACAGAGCGGTAGCCTACTGCCAGGCGGGTAAAGCCTGAAGTTGTCATTTAGGTTTCCACTGTTTATTTTTATCGATATCGCGAAATACAGGACATTTGAGGCGCAAGTAAGCAGCTGAAACTTCCTCTTTGGTTTCCAAATGTGTTATTAACACTTTGCCATCACAGTCCCCCCTTAGTTACCCCCTGTTTTCCTCGAAGTCTTAGAAACCACCTGTGCTAATATCCGCCCTAAAGCTGTTTACGTCTCGCTAACCGTTGCCATAACGGTTTTGTTGTCAAATGTGCGGGGAAGCGTATCTGTGAGTCACCCGGGTCTGGACAAACTTCCGGGCGTTTTGTCAGCTGTGATAAATGGTTATGCCAGTTGTGGTGATGGAGGAAAAAGTAGTGCACAGCCTTGTCTAGACGTCGGCGGAGAGACGCCGACGGCGGCTGCATAAATAGCTGTGGAGTTTCGAGTGTCTGGCCGACGTAAATGCAGCTGGCTGGCGGCCTGGTTGCGACTGTATATTTGCAAATGCACGGTACCCCTGGCGCACGAGGTGCGGTCTCGAGCTGACTTATGAATTCGCGTTGGAGGAGACCGTCTAGGCCTCCATCGACCCGAACGGGCAAAAGTGAAGATGAGAAAGCCAATTCCTGGAACTTTTTCTTGAGTCACCCCGTAAAAATTGCATCCGTTCATGGCTCCAGTTCACCTGAGAAGATCCCAAAGGAGGTGGTTTCGCTTTTATAACGCTTTGTATTGCCAAGTACAGATTGGATAATAATGGGCAGATCGAAGGATTTTGCGGGTTTCCATATCAGAAAGTTGCAATTTTGCCTTCAGAACCACAGCTGCGGAAAGGGGGAGTGCTAGCTCTTTTTCGTTTTTTTCACTTCAGCGAACCCCGTCAGACATTTGAAGGCAGTGAAGAAATATGAAGACTCAGGCATCGTTTTTTGTATGAGAGACCCTCTGACAAGGGCTTGAAAGACAGCTGACCGATAACCTGAAGCGGTATCAGTAATTCTCACAAAAAGTCGTTTCTGGTAGCCTGGAGGGCTTGTGATTGGTGAGGGCTGCCTATATCTCTAGGTCAGTTCTGTCATTACAAAGGCCAGGCGATTGCTCGGAGACTTAGTAGTATATTTCGCAGTTTCTCCCGTTTTCGCACCGGAAGAATCTCAACCGTCCTCCAGGACTGAGGCAGAATCCTTCAAAGATAGATAAGTCAACCTGCAGAATTCCGTTATACCAGTGGAACCAAGGGGCTCGTGGAGGTGGACTTCACAGAGTTCTGTCGCCTCATTAAAATGTCCGTTGAAGAAAGGCACTTCTGCTTCTTAAATGGAAGTGTGAATACTGATTTCTTGGCTCTGATGACGACCTTGTGCTCCGCCTTGACTCACTAACCTTGTTCTGTGAGCTGAAAGTTTGCCGAATGTTTGCTTTACTAACACGATGACATTTAACCTCAGTAGGTCGCTGGCCAGAAGCTGCCAGCTTCAGCAATTCTTCTCAACAGAGTCAACATGAAGGCGAAATTTCGAGTTCCAGGTGCATGCATAAGTGAAGAAGAAGATTCGAGCACCGGAACATTTTGTTTATTGTCCTGAGCTTTCAGACTCGTACAGGAGTCCATCGTCAGAGGTAGTAGCAGCAACAGAACAAGCGACAGTTATAAGGCATGTAGACCAATCTCAGTTACCGTAGTCTATCGTTTCAGGTTTGTTTTGCAAGCCCGACGGAAGTCCAGCCGAGGGCTAATTACTGCCGTCTCACGGGGTCCGGGACATGGGATTATCTGTTGTTTACACAGGTGAGCGGTAAAGTACCCGTCACAAAATCGGGCAGTGGGCGGTTGGACTTCGACCGCCGACCTCACGTGTTTCTGACTGGGCGAGTTCCCATTTCGCAAAAGTCTGTCACAAAAGGAAAGCTTTGATTCCTAAGATTACGGACTGTGCCTAGTTTGCCTGTTGCAATTATCTGCCCCCTGTGTGTAATAGTCCACCTGAACCGTGGGTAAGATTTCAGAACGCACTGGAAGTTTTCCGTTGTCTATCAAATGGAAAAGATAGTCTGAATGAGGTTAAGAAGCTCATTAGCCGGAAGCATAGCCGTGTATCGTTTCCTGTGCGGCAACCTGCTGGTCTCGTAAAGGTCATCCTGCCAACCATATACCGAGTTCATATGCCTATATTCACTCAGTGACTAATCCATGAAATACTAACCGGAATTCTGAAGCGGGTCGTAATATTGATTATCTTGCAAGATGACGCCAAGATATTTCAGCCACGTCAGAATGCCGACTTTTTGATATGCTTTTTTGCGGTAGCTAGCAAAAACCATACTCGGCAAAAGCGACCGCTCAAGTAACATTAATTTTCAAACGATTTCGATGCTGTTGTAAATTTAAACATATTTTTGGAAATCATGCACAAAACACCCCATCTTGTGTTCATTTTATGGCAACTCATATCTTTTTCAAATGTTATATTGAAGACGGGATATTTTTCGGTTTTAGTGAAAGTTAATCCAAGGATTATTCTCAGCCTGATCTGCCATTATATTTGCATTCAAAGTTTACATTTCACAAGCTGTGTACTTTCTATGGAAGGAAAGCCATATACTCCTCTTTGCTATTAAAAAAATACCATATAATGCTCATGAAATTAGCGATAGATGTCTCATTCCTACTGCCCGCAGAGTAGGCAGTACCCTCCATATGTCTTTGAACAGGGGGCCTCATTACTAGAGCATTTAAGGTTGTATGCATTTTTATATAGCATGCGTATGCGTACTTTTCGAAACGGCTGGAAGCGCACAGTGTGCATCAAAATAGATGGGTTTTTTAAACCAAAACCATGTCTACTTTCTATGAACTTTCAAAAATGCATAATTTCCCATCACGGGTGAGCCTGATAGGTGAGTTTATAGAGCAGGATTTCTGTTAGCGAAATGCCCTAGATGCGCAGGGAATTTGCAAGTTTCGTTATTTGCCCGACATCTTGGACCTCCTCCTTGACCGGAGGCGGTCTGAGAGTCAGGCTGCAATGGCTCCTTTTTAATGTGGCCTTTATGGCACTCCCATCACAGTGTGGGATTCGAGCCAGGCGTTGGCGGCACGCCCATGTGCGGCTTCGGCCGTGCCAGCCTCCAAATCTCCGTTGTGCTGGTTGAAATCCTGGTTATTTGTTGTGTGGACCAGGGGATGTGGTGGAACGCCAGGGTGAGGATCCGTCCGAGCCATCCACCTGCGGCCTCTCTCGTCTCCGGTCTTCTTGACACTGTCTTGACACCGCGCTCGGGCGAGGGAGGAAGAGAGAGTGTAGGTAGATGCTACGCAAGTCTACCGGCACTATAAACCCCTGCGTAAGTCACCGTCCCTGCTCCCATTGCTGCTGCAACTGTGGGGCACACGGTGGACATCATCGAAACCGATGGTCGAACTGTCATTTGCCCGATTGCCTGGAAAGATCTCCATCTGGAAGGAAGACGAAGACGCGATCACTGGAACCCCGGACGTGCATATTTCTCCCCATCCTGACATTTTCATCTAAAAAAACAGCATCCCAACTCGTATGAATCGATTTGGAGTCATGTTGCTTGCGGAGAAACTGGCAGTATG
Source organism: Spirometra erinaceieuropaei (assembly GCA_902702965.1). Lineage (NCBI taxonomy): Eukaryota > Metazoa > Platyhelminthes > Cestoda > Diphyllobothriidea > Diphyllobothriidae > Spirometra > Spirometra erinaceieuropaei. Next base: position 15,740 of record CACRXP010000061.1, read on the forward strand.
ATAGGGTAAGGTTATAAGTACACCCTCCGTATTATAAATGGCCTTACACCAAATTTCAGGGGAGGGGGGGTATAATTAAGAGGGTGTGGTGATTAAGCGGTGTAAATGTGTGTAGTCTGGGCGCCACCATAATCAGGGCTAAATCCTAGTATTGTGCAATAATTTACCGTACTAACAACACAGGTATTAGCTAAAAGCCCAGACACGCGTGTTTCGCCGATCTTGTGCCGCTGCCTGACGCAGCTGCGAGGGGTTCGGCACGTTTTTGGGTCTTCCAGCTTTCCCCGTGTGTTTTCTGGTATATGAACTCCAGTTTCAATTTGCCTTGCTTAATTTCCGAGGAAACTAATGCGCGAACTTGGAGTAACTCTTTCGAAACAGACCTTTTCAGGCACGGTCCGAAATTTGATATGAATATTTGAGCTGAAATCCATCAGCTACTGTGGAATAACCGCTTAATATTCACAAACCGCCAACAGGCAGCCAATAGTATAACATTGTGCAATAATTTACCGTACTAAAAACACAGGTATTAGCTAAAAGCCCAGACGCGTGTTTCGCTGATCTTGTGCCGCTGCCTGACGCAGTTGCGAGGGGTTCGGCTCGTCAGTGGGTCCCCCAGCTTTCCTAGTGTTGGAAGGAGAAAACAAAAGGCACCAGAATGAGGAGTTTAATGTATACAGAACCCGGAGTTGCCCTCTCAGGCGGCAATGACCACTGGCGACGCCAGGGCTGGTGTTGACTGCTTCCAGTCATGCCTGAGAGTCCCTGCGACAGTGGTGGCAGCCACTTTTGTAGGCTCGTAGGCCAAGCTCAAATGGTGTCCGGTCAGTGTGTGTTGCATTTGCCGAGGGACGGTGTCCCAGTGGCTTAAGTTGTGGTTGCAGGGGGAGTTGCAGGGGGGAGCGTCCGCATGGGCAGTTGCGGCTGCGCGGACGCAGGTATGCCCCAGCTGTCGGTCGTGTGACTTCAGGTCAGTGCGTCTGGAACGGCTCACTGCAAACGGGTGACTGACCTTGATGCAGCGAGGTCTTGAACACTGACGTCAGACCGGTCATGATGGCTGCCCGCTACAAGGGTTAGCGTTACCGTTGGGAAAGGGAAATAGGCACTTCTCCGAGAAGTTTGCGCAAGGCCACCTGTGACAGGGAGGAGGGGTACTTGCCCCCGTTTCCACCCGGTATTTCACCTAAATGACTTTACTGCATTCGAGAGCTTTCGGAAGAGTCCCTGCCCCAGCCTCGGGAGTTCCGACGCATAGCCTGCGTCAGAATCCTCTTGAGAACAAGGAGCAAGGAAATACCGATCAGTCGCGCGACCAGAAATGACATCGCTCATTGTTTAATGGCATATCACCTATTAGGAAGTCTGAAGATCGGGTGCCCCAATTTTTCCTTTAGTATAAACGTTTTTCAGACTGAACATTTTCTCGCTTCTAGTAATATGTTAGTATGAATGCTTCAACTGTAAGAATAAAGGAATACACCAAGCCTCATGTGCCGAATCGGTCTTCTCCCTGTTTTAGCTTTCATCCACCTACATCTTTGTCAGTATTTGCTTTTTGATGGTTCTTTGCCTTCTACTCCCATTTCGTTCTTTGACTTCCCTCGGGCGCTACATGTCACCAACGGCCGACAGGCGACCTGCCGAACAGAGAGTTCGCATATCGCTGATAGAAGCGAACAGGCGAGTTCCGGGTAGCAGTTCAGACGACGAAAATGTCATCACTGGAGCAAGAAATTTATTGGCCTGACGTTTCGGATTCTCACTCGAATCCATCATCGGAGGCAGTCGCAGATAAGGGTAGTGGTGCCAGCAATGGGGGCGGCAGGGGCCCCAGTGTGCTCGAAATCTGCCGGCAACCGGGTCTGCCACCGCGTCCCGAAATGTTGGAATTTTTTATGGTGCGCGATCCGATAACACTTACAAGAACCCGATATGGTCCCGTGTTGGTCCAGCGCCTCTACTGTGTGACCCGTTTGGGGGCGGGCAAGCGTGCCGCATACAAACACGCACACACGGCCAACTCCCCTCCCCAGATGTGCCGGGCCAATGTTAGGGTGGTCCGAACCTCAGATAGGTGAGAAGTCCATAAAAGCTACATTGACTAGTAATGGCGATCTGGTTCTCCGTCCTGAGAGGATCGACTTGGCCCGTCAGTCGGCAGTCTTCCAATCAAAATACTTACTCGGGTGCAGACGCAGCTGATTAATTGAAAAGCCGGTCGAATGTGGTTTGGCAGTCCCACCTGATGTAAACCAACCCCAGTCACCTCTAATATGAGACCGGTGGTAATACTGGTTCTTACAGGTGGGGCCGGGTAACACACGGGCGACGAGGTCAAGTAGTTGTATGCAAAAGAAAAGCTATTTGGAATGCGTGGTTGTACTTTGAATGCTTGATAAATAGTTGCGCTAACGCCTAACCATAATCCTAACCCCTAGCTATAACCCTCAATCCTAATACCTAACCCCTAACCCAAACCTCTAACCCCAGCCCCTAACCATAATCCCTAGTTTTCACCCCTAATCCTAGCCCTTAACCCCAACCCCAACAGTATTTTGCCCATCAGGTGGGGCTACCAAACGGCATCTTACCGAAGAATCTTCTCTTGTACGTCTTCCACTTAAAGGGTGCTCTGTTAGGAAGTCTGGAAGACTAGTGCCATCATTTCTCATAGTCTTGCCAAGTAAAATCAGGCAGCGAATTGACGTATTTGTCCTGACTAGTATCAATAATCATTCTTCTACAAATGACAAAACTGCCTTTTCCTTTTTTTTAACAGGTGTTTTTGACATATTTGAATAATTCATTTGACCCGATTGTGAAAAACTCGGCGGCCTTGGTGGGATTCAAACATCAAGTGTAAGACTTTAATATGACCAGTGCTCTTACCACCCGAGCTACGAGGCCCCGGCCGGGACCGTGAGTAAAATCAGCTTTGGATCAAGTTATCCGCCAGCCTGTTGCAAAGTATGGCACCTACCAATTCTGCAGCCGTTGGCTGACTGCTCAGATGGGATTTCCTAAACAATTAATCTAGAATCCTCCAGATGACAGGTGTGATGAGCAAACCACCCTGTTGTAAGGGTTTTTGCTACAAACACCTCAAAATCCCCGTTGCATGTCTCAAGAATGAACGAAACAGACTCATGCTTTCCTTAAAGTAAAAAAACCCAGCACGTAACCAGGATGATTAATTGGGGACTAATTTAAGCATCAGTAGGTAGTCCTAACAACGGAGAACCCCAGTAGTTGCGGGATATTCAATCGCCAAACCCCAGTTTAACAGACAGAGAGCGCAGTGCACGGACCTCTTGCTAGCAAAAACGATCCTGTAGCGGCCTTACTCCGCTGCGCCTCTCGCGCGTACCAATGTCAGACTAGTTCTCGGTCAATCACGGTTGCCTAAGCCGGCCAATCATCTTCAAGGCCGACTCAGGCGTGCTTTCGCGCGAGGCGCTCTGACGCATTCCCCGCGGTCACTTGGGCGCCTCTCTTGCGAAGCCGGACGCGTTCTCTCGTCCGGCTGCCAACTTTTTCCAACCGATTCTCCAATCTTTCTCTACAGAATACAATATCCTCTCAACTGGCGTCCAATTTTTATTTCCAGTCGGTAAAAAATAAGTACTTATGTAGCATGCATTTTTCCCATTGATTTTCGATGGTCTTGCAAATTCAAATATATGTCAAAGGAACCACGAACAAAAGTAGGCTTCATTTCAGTAGTTTGATAGAGCATCACGTAATCTTTATATTTTATACTCGAAGAAAGAGTATAATTAGGTTTTAAAAAAGTTTTCTAATTATGAGACTCTTTTAGACCGCTCAATGTCCATTCATATAGCATCGTACCTGTCCGTTTACTACTGCTTCTCGTGAAATGTACAACATGGTCCGCATCTATTGCAAAATTTTATGGATTCTATATGATATCTTTCTAAAGGTATAGAAGAATATGAGATTTTCCTTTATGCGGAACGCATACACCTTGTAGACTAAAATCACTAAACGCTAATGTAACGACGGATTAGGCTCCAAATTATTCGGGAATTAAAAAACTTTTTAAAACCCAATTATGCTCCTTCTGTGGGTATAAAATATGAAGACGACGTGATTCCTTATTAAACGAATGAAAAAAAGCATATTTTCGTCGTTGTTTTTTGCAAAATATATTTGAATTTATAAGACCACCGAAAATCAATGCGAAAAATGCATGCTACACAAATAGTCATTTTTTACCGAGTAAGGCTTCTGTAAGACATTGAAAAACAGTGTATTCAAAAGCTGATATCCTGCCGTGCCCGAAATATCATAGAATTATGCCGTATGCTAATCAGCGTTACTTCCCTGTCTAAGTAATCCTTCCTAATCGAAAACGCGTTTCAGAATTTCAGCCAACATTTCATGAGATCGGTTACTCACTGTATAAATGCCCTTTGCTCCTTCATTCAGGACTTGCTTGACGCCGCACATGTTACTACGGTACTTGGCACGTATTGTTGGCATTCGCACATCAATTTATATTTACATATGAGCATTCCAGTGCCGATATGCATGTTTGTTTTGCGACGAAGAACAGACTGGGTAAGGACCACCTCTGGTAAGTCATGGCCAGACCAGTGTAAATGTGTATAGGATGAAACCAATTTGCATAGTTACTTGCATGAGTTTTGACTGCTCGTGCATAGCATCGTCAGGACAAGTGTTGCGGCTGGTAGTCTAATCTTTGTGTGGCAACTGGACAGCTTTCGTCTTGTGCAGTAAGCAAACGAAACGCATGAAAGGAAGTGTTTATATTCATCATTACGACGTGGCCAAATACAGGAGCTTTGGTCCGCACAAACTGCAGAAAAGCGCAACTCCATTAAAAGCGACGGGGGCATTTCCAAAACACTTACTATTCACGATCGGAACCGACAGGAAAACGGGTCCGTGGCTCAACTGCGGAGCGTTAGACTAAATGATCAAAGATCCCGGGTTCGAATCCCAGATGTCACAAATCTGAGGCCGGCCATGGCTGGCTGATGACGGATAATAAGCCGGAAATGGCTATCCCAGTCCCCTTGCTTTGTCGGCAACCCTTTCATCCTATATTCCCAGCCGCTATGCGATTACCTTCACGAGCTCAAGACTGAGCCTTAAGGCACCACAGCAAGGACATGTCCCGTAACCCGATCTACGAGCACTAAGGATAATTAAGAAACGTATGGAAGTTTGGCTGGGTAGAGGTGTCATGTACCTCCAAGGGAAATCAAGGAGGATGAGGAGGAGGAGGAGGAGGAGGAGGAGGAGGAGGAGGAGGAATGTTGTGTCTCCCACCTAACACTCACGTCCTCTGTTATCTACTTTTATACTTATAAAATTCATGTACCACTTTTTGTAAGTCACCACCAGGCCTGTATAATTGGAGCTCCTGTCTAATTAATTTGAGTAGACAATTAATGCAGCTCTGAAGCAGAGCCGAATTCTTTGTATTCCGTTCCGTAATCATAATAGATCAGTGAATAACGCTGCGGTACTACTGAGCATTCTCGATCGCGGTCATTGGGACTTTGACTTAAGAAGTAAAAACCTAACAACCATCTGACAGGGTTCAAACTCCAAATTGCTCCAGCATGGAATTGGGGCATGACTAGCTGTCTGTGACGAATGAGTCAGAAACAACCACTCCTACCCCTTTTTTCCGTCGCACATGTTTAAGCTCGGCACACGCGTAGTCACTAGGAGAGTGCACTTTACTTCGGTTGTGGGGTACGATCTTATTTCGTATCCGCGCCTGTTAGGGGTTAGGGTTAGGGTTCAGGGACTAAGGGTTAGTATTAGTGGTTAGGGTTGGGGTTAGGTGTTAGGGTTAGCGTTTAGGGGTAAGGATTATGGTTAGGTGTTAGTAGTAGGGGTTACGATTAGGGGATAGGGCTAGGAGTTAGAGTTAGCGGTTAGTGTTAAACCTCCCCTTACCACCGGTTCCGTATGACAGGTGACTGGGGTTTGTCTACTGCAGGTGCGGCTATGAAATAAGATCTGACCGGTTGTGGCTAATGATGATGATTTGCGAAAGCAGAAATGCGGCAACTATTGAAGGACAGACAGTGGCTTTACGCAATGGGGGGGCAATAACTGACGCAATTGTTGGATGATTGATGAACAGACACCGAGTCCCTAAAACGGTTGTCTGCAGTCAATGAAGGGGGTTCTCCACTTTTTATAGTTGTTGGCTCTGTCCTCGACAGGTTATATTGCCGCAGCGATTTCTTATCTCAGTCCGCCGTCAGACAGAACACCAGAAAAGCTTTATTTTCATTCTCATATACGCAAAACAGATAAGGTGCTCTGGGGCAAAAAAGGAAACGGTCATTCTATCATCTTCTGCGGACCAGACCGTCACGCGAATTGTTCTACTAGGGACAAGAATGTATGCCTTGAAGAGCCCTGTCCTGCAGCACAGGGACAGGTGATGGTATAAACGCATAGGTGATGATGATGATGATGATGATGATGATGATGATGATGGTGGTGGTGGTGGTGGTGGTGGTGGTGGTGGTGGTGGTGTTCTACATTCTCCCCGGAACCATGAGAACTGCGGAATTGCGGAAATGTAGAAGCAAAATTTTCGAATGGTTTGCCCTCCAGTGATTTGCTGTCTACGCCTCCTGTGCACATAGGTGACGTTTTACCGTGTTCTCTGGTTAAAAGTGTTTGGTAACCCATGGTCGCCTACTTTCTGTTACCTGATCACCAGATACTGAATTTGAGTAAATTAACTCGAGAGGACGCTCTTCTCTAATTAGCCAGCCATCTGTGTTCTATGAAAGTGTGTCTAGACGGTAAAAGGCCCTCCTACATCCTCTCTCCAACCCAAAGGCCTTGGGGTAAGCACATTCAGCCCTATGTTGCCCAAGTCGAATTCTCTTGTTGTTGTCGTTGCACAGGTATCGCTCACTTATCAGGCACTGGACACCATTTTTCCACTTGGAATCCTTCCAATAATTGTATGGCTGCCCGCTCTCGCGGTCGTCGGCGCCGCCGCTTACCCATGCCGTCTCCGGTCTGCGTGATTCAACCTACGACTTGTGGCGTCGTAATGGCAATCGATATTCCTCCTTTCACTGATTGGCCGCGGCCGGACGCAGCTCGAGCGCATGCATTTCGGCTGGCACCTGCCCAGTAGAAAGCTAGCTGCAGCTGCTTGTGGGGGTGCCTGTAAGCTCTCTGCCTCGGAAAAGGTTTGCCCACCTAAATGTCTTCACTGTCTTTTGATTCTGGGAACCTTCAAGTTGTCGACCGTTGCACTTCGACATTTCCATATAAAGACATCACCTAGGCCTGCTCGTCGAAGGCCTACCATAACAACCCTATCAAACGAATTGATAGGCTCAGTTCTTTACCTACTATTTCTTAGGTGAGAATTCAGTGCCGGTCAGTGGGAGAAATACTCTTTTTGTGTCCATGGCAGCAGCAGTCGCCCACATGCATTAGTTATGCTAAGAATGGTCTATCTTGCGCACAAAGGCAGGGCTTTCATGCTCTATTTTTATTCCCATACGCAGCTATTATTAGCTTCTTTTAAGTGAAGCGCCGACTGCCGGCCAGGTGTTGACTTTTCATTACACAGGTAAGGTTGCAACGCGAGTCAGAAAGGAGACACACTCGCCAGTTACGTCCTTCAAGGGAATAAGCTGGTTGTTGATTGGACATCTCCGCACCCCTTTGGATGAACAAAGCTCACGGGCAGATCTCTACTTAAGCAATCATCAACGTGTCCATTTAATCGCAATGCTTGTATGCGCTTTGTTTAATTTGTCGCACTGCGATTGAACAAATATTTGGGGTTTTGCATATGCTCTTCGGGAGCAAACTACTGCTTCAAATTTGGCACGTGGAGGACAGGAATATTTCGAGGTCGAGAACTTTTTTAACCCGGACAAGATATGCAAAAAGAACAAAATTTGCAGTTGGACACGGGGACACGGACCCCTCCCAATAGTATAGGAGGCCCCCGCTAAATTCCGGAAGGGGGATCATCTTCCATAACCCTAATCCTGACCCTCCAAACCCTGCACCTAACCCTAAACCCAACTCTACTTTCCTGGAGTTTAGGTCACGGCAACCAGTAATGCAGGGGACGCATATTGTTTATTGTTCTGAGCTTTCAAACTTGTGCAAAAGTCCATCGTCCGAGATAGTAGCAATAACAGAACAAGCGACAGTTATAGGGTGTGTTAGCCAGTCATCGAACGATGGCGCAAGACTGGAGGTGACTGCGCAGGGCTCTGTACGCCGGCGCCAGGTCGATAATTCGATTGACTGAGTTCTCATCTGAGGCCCAGGCCTTAAACGATTCTCGTCCTATTTTGTTTCCGGCTTGGGCGACTATTTTGGTGGCTGCGAAGGTAAACTCGTGACCCGTTTCGTAGGTATGGGCAGCCACTTGTGATACTGCGTCGCCTTGTCCCACAACCAGCTTATGTTCGTGTATGTGCGATCCGAGCTTACGTACAGTCTGGCCTGTGTAGTTACAAGGACATTTTTGGCACGGGACGCGATGCACTACTCAAAATTGCTTTAACCGGTCTTTAATTTTCATGACCTTACTGCGCACGGTGGCTTCGGGGATGTGTGCAATTCCAACACCTAGCTCCGCAGCGATGCTCTCGGTTGCTGCTGAAGCGTCCTTGATGTATGGCAGAGAATGTCATATCCTTGGTGGTGTTGATGTTTGGGTCCTTTAGTGGTGACCGCATAGACAGCGACTTGTGAATGCCCTCGGATAGCCATTTTGCACAGACTGGTCGCGGAGATAACGAGACTCACGTGCTCTGTCCTCCGATTTGCTGCAATGATTTTGGATCCGTTTTAAGGGCGTCTTCACGCAGCTTAGCTTGTGAGCCACCGGATGGTTGCTGTTAAAACTGAGAACCCTGTGCTCAACCAAATGATAAAAGTGTTTTTAGCACACTGTCCCTGTAAAACGTGACTTACTTCACCAGACATCGGGAGTCAACAAAATATGCATACCGCTTGAGTGTTTCGTATATTGCGAGGTTGAGTTCCAAAGGCGGACGTCAAGGTGTTTACCCGAAAACCGGTAATTTATGATGTAGAAATCGTCTTGGAAGTAGGTCCTCTGTGATTATTGGACCTGAAACCTCACTTGTGCAATACTAGGCCAGCTAAAGTTCATCTCAGATGGAGCGGCAGTAGGAATTACTGTCAGGATTGCGTGTCTCACCGTGTCGCCTTTCGCGATGGTCGAGCTGCCATGTGACGGAAGCCAGCGGGGGCTACTGTGAGTCATTGAAGGAGTTTAAAATGTAGCTCAGTTGTGACTATATTCTGACCCTTAGTTCCCCCACGGCTCCTCACCATTCTAGCCGTTGAACTGGTATTCACTAATGCATTCAAGCTTATTTGTGGATACAAATAAGTTTGACTCATGCAAAAGTAACTAGCAAAGAGGCCAGCTGCGGACATTCAAAATGTCCCATGACAGTTCGACCGTCGTTGTCGACAATGTCCACCGTGTGCTCCACAGCAAGTTGAAGCAGGGACGTTGACTTGTGCCTGATTTAGTTTATAGTGAATGTAGACTTGCACGGCATCTACCGCACTCTCTTCGCCTCCCCACCTGAGCCCGGTGTCAAGACAGAGTCAAGAAGACCGGAGGCGGAGGAGGGCGTAGGTGGACGGTGCGGTCGAGCCGCACCTTGGCGTTTCACTCCACACCCCCTGTTCTGCACAGCAAATGGCAAGGTTTTTGACCAACAACAACAATGGGGTACGGCAGGGGTCCCAGTGTGCGCGACATCTGCCGGCGACCGGGTCTGTCACCGTGCTCCGAAATTTTGGCAATCTGACAACGCCTACAAGAATCCGATATGGCCCCGTGCTGGTCCAGCGCATCTGCCACGTGGCCCGATTGAGGGGGGAGGGGGCATGAATGTCCCATAATGTCACAAAATAAGACTCATCGTTACTTCCGAGCTTTGAACTGCCCTCTTACAGCTGAAGTTTTGCGTTGCTTTCAGGCCAATTCGACAGGATTCGCCAGCAAGCTTTGCAAAAAGTCTCCATTCTGACCTGTTTCTACACCTCACATCTCAAATAAGTTCAACAGGCGACTTCCAACTCACGTATTTCACTTTGTAGCCCGTACACATCAGTGGACGCCAGTTCGGTCTCACTTTGACTGTACACGATGCTGCCTGAGCACGTCACTCCAGTTGTAGGGCCTTACCTGCTAGGAGTGACTTCAAATCTCCGTTTCTGGCGGGCTAGGAGTGAGCTGATAACGGCGTGTGATGCATAAGTGACCGCTCTCCTATCCCCGGTTGTTGTCTCCAAAAATTCTTTTCTGACTACTGATTATCCATTGATATTCTTACGGTCGGCGAGTGCATCTAGCTGAATTCTGCGGGGAAAGCATAACGCCTACGCTTCGCTCCGCGCAGTGGGGTCAGATCATTTAGCAGTAAGCCCTCGGGTGTGTGTGTGCCTGTTTTGATTCTGAACCTGCCGTCTCTCGTGAAGACCGCCGGAAGTAATTTTAACTGTCGCCTAATTGCCCCAATTTATTATCCATGTTCTGAAAGGGGGCTGTAGGTTCGTCAAGGGCTCGTCTTTGTCGGAAAACGCACTTTCCATATTGGCCATTACGTATGGCGACCGTTTTTGTTCCCTTTTAGTATGGCTGCGGTAGGGGTATGATTGATGTTTTCCTGTCTGCCTGAGAGATCAAGCGAAGCGAACGAATGCTCTCGGCCTAACACAGAAGTCAGCACGAAGGCTTTACGCTCGCAGAACGATGTGAGACTGCAGGGTGAGGCGGATGGTAGAACTCATCAGTGGTTAGTCATGTTGTTTCAGGGTTCAGTTGCGATGACATATTGCGTCTGACAGGGGGTTTCGAAGCTTTCCTTTATTTTTCGACTTGTTTACGCAGATTATGAGTTGATTTTATGCAGCACATAGCCTCAGTATGGGGCGATGAAAATCATGAAACACTGGATCTTCGGAAGTTGAGGGAATAATCTCAAATCAATTCCCACGCGGAAACGAATTGCTTTTAGAATGACTGCAGTTCCAACCACTCATATTAAGTTCACTCGGAAGATATCTCGGTAGGATGTGGTTTGGTAGCCCCACCTGATGGACACAATAGTGTTGGGGTTAAGGCTAGGGGTCATGGTTATGGGTTAGGGGTTTGAGGTTTGGGTTAGGAGTTAGGGTTTATGATTAGTGGTTATAGTTAGGGGCTAGGGTTAGGGTCAGGGGTTAGTCCAGTCAAAGTACAACCGCGCATTTCCAATAGCTTTTCTTTTGCATACAACTACTTGACCTCGCTGCCCGTGCGTTACCCGGCCCCACCTGTACAAACCACTATTACCACCGCTCCCGTATTAGAGGTGACTGGGGTTGGTTTACTTCAGGTGGGACTACCAAACCACATTCGACCGGCTTTTCAATTAATCAGCTGCGTCTGCACCCGAGTAAGTATATGTCAAAAACACCTGTAAAAAAAGGGAAAGGCAGTTTTGTCGTTTGTAGAAGAATGATTATTGATACTACTCAGGACAAATACGTCAATTCGCTGCCTGATTTTACTTGGCAAGACTATGAGAAATGATGGCACTAGTCTTCCAGACATCCTAACAGAGCACCCCTTTAAGTGGAAGAATAACAAGAGAAGATTTTTCGGTAAGATGCCGTTTGGTAGCCCCACCTGATGGGCACAATACTGTTGGGGTTGGGGTTAAGGGCTAGGATTAGGGGTTGAAGCTAGGGATTATGGTTAGGGATTGGGGTTAGAGGTTTGGGTTAGGGGTTAGGGATTAGGATTAAGGGTTATGGCTAGGGGGTTAGGATTATGGTTAGGCGTTAGCGCAACTATTTATCAACCATTCAAAGTACAACCACGCATTTCCAATAGCTTTTCTTTTGCATACAACTACTTAACCTCGTCGCCTGTGCGCTTACCGGCCCCACCTATAAAAACACCTATTACCACCAGCCCCGTATTAGAGGTGACTCGGGTTTGCTTACTTCAGGTGGGGCTACATAACCACACTCGATTGAGGTTACTACTTGGGCAGAGTGGATTCCCTTAATGAATTTGCAATACGGAGTTAAAAATGCGACTGTATCTTGCAGAAAAGTTGCACAAAAAACACTTTCAGGTTCATATTGAAGGGTGTCATGTCTTCAATTTCTTTCTTGCCTGAAGGAACGGGGCACACAATTTAACAGTTAACTACTGCCCGTACATTTTGGAACGTAAACCACGCTTCATACAAATTTAGGTAAACATATGTCATGATAAAAGGGTTTTCAGACGACCTGATCCCGTAATTATTGAGACCAGATGTCCCCGCTGTGGCAGTCTGAGACGCTTCCTCCGCCTTAAGGTCGGCTTCGCAGACAATTACCTTATTTCCCTACTGTTCCCTAAGCCTCCTGCGTTGGAAACGAATAAGTTGAGAGGAGATTCTCTTAGAGGCGGAAAAGAATCCCACAGTAGAATCGGATCAAAAATCGATTATTCTAACACAGAGTTGCACACGTGAGCGTAAGCAACCGCTTTGACCTTCAACCTCACAACGCTTTGAGGCAGAATATCGATTAGGTAGCACAGTTCGGCAGGGCTCGGATTCGGGGACCCATTATACGGGGTTTCACAGGTTCCACCCTTTTAGGCAGTAGATCAGGAGATAGTGCGATGAAAGACGCAAAAAGGACAGGTCTTCATCTCCTTTAAAATCCTAGATAAACATCGGAAAATGTGGTCAAGTCAAGATCTTTGTCACTCCAGTCTTGTTCTACGGGCCCCTAACCCAAACAATTGCACCAGTCACAGACGCAATTCTGCCTATATAAAGGGTCTAGTTTGTCTCATCAGGCCTTGGGATTGGCGTCAATCGGGTTGAGCCACACCGCCATGGTCTCAGAAGGCTCAGATTTGGAATCAGTAACTTGCTCGAGTTTTCAAACTATCGAGCTGAGACGGAGGGTTTTCTTTTTGGGTTTGTCTAGTTTTCGGTTTGTTTAAAGTAATCAGATGCTGCTGAATGTTTCATGGAATTCACGCCTTTGTTCTGCAGAGGACATTCAGACAGACCGCAGACTGTTCTAGCCCCTTGGGCCATCGTGAACGATAAAAGGCACAGGTATCTCCGGGTGACGTTCCCCGTTGGTGCAGTTTCGTACCCCAGTACCCAGACAACCCGAAACTCTTGCGTCTTATTGCCTGGGCGTGAACTCCCCGAAAGTACGAACGCGTATTTGGACGTTCACCATTCGACATAAGGCAAAAGCAACGAAGCATGCAGGATTCAATGACCTTACGAAATTTTGTGACTTCTTACTCAACTCCATACGGTCATTGCATTTTTATAAGACAAGGTCAACTGTTCAATCAGGGATCAACCCAGAGGGATGAAACCTGATAGGTAAAGATAAAACATGGACTGTTGGTTTGATATGCGGGTGCAAATGGCAAGGGAGGATTGGAAGGTAAGTCATCTAAGCAAACGAGTTCAGATTGAAGTGAAAACCTGTCAGGCGTGATTAAAACCGCAACGGGCTGGACAGCAGTCATGCCGAGGAGGGGGTGCGTGGGTAGAGAGAAAGTCGGGGGGACGGGTATGGGAATGGGGTCACGTCCATTACCGATCCCTATCATGGCAATGTGAGGTCGATCACATGAACAAGCTGTTTACAGAGTTTTTGTTTTCTCCTTTGCATTGCGGTGGCCTCTGCAAAGCGCAAGAGACGCCCATTCGTCGTCAGAAACAGGACCTTAAATGCAGCCATTGGGCCCACCGTATGGCCCGTGTCCACTAGGTGCTTCGTAATTGAGCTCCTGAGTACCTTATTCCCCACCCTTAACAACCACTTCGGCATTTGTTCAGCTGACCGAACCGCCAACTGCCTTTGTGCGCGCCCAATGTATTTGCATCCGCAATTACATGTAAACTCATGAATACAGTTTGATGTGGCCTGCATAAGCAGAACATCTTTAGTCGGTCTAACTGGAATGGCCCTTGTAGTGCTTATGAAAAACAAGTTAGAAGCGACGAATGTCCGCTCAGTTGTGCACCGAAGTGGTCGCTTAATAACGTTTGACACATTATGGCCCTTAAATGGGAGGTAGATGCCCACCGGCCTTTTCGGCGCGGATATTTCTACTGTAATTCTTTATTTGAGATGGCGATACTTATCGACGACTTTTTCCTGATACCCGCTACTAAAAAACGTTCTTCAGGGAAGTGACATCGTCATCGATCGTATCTGAGGAACAGATTGTATTGGCTCTGTTGAACAGGCACAAAACCCAGTCCTCTCTGAATTGGAAAGAAACTGAGGAAGTGCACTTATTATCCATGACTGACTGATGTCCCGCGCGTTGCAGTTCTAATCACGCTTGACAGGTTTTCACTGCAATCTGAACTCGTTTGCTTAGATGACTTACCTTGTGGTGAGGTACCTGACTAATTTACCTTTGACGATTTAGTCCCATTTCCTTTGACCGCATTGCTTGTTTGAATGTGACGAGAAACGACACACCTGTACAACCCGCCTTGCTAGCGTGCTCTGCTGTGGTATTCTGTTGTCAGTTTTTCTTAACGTTCAAAAATCTCTATATTATTCGCTGCTCCGATTTAATTGCTGCATTTAAGGCTAGGGGCTCGTGAGATATAACTCGTTAGTTCGTGAGAACATTACGATTTACGACAACCTTCCAATTCTCCCTTGCCATGTGCACCCGCATATCAAACCAACAGTCAATGTTTTATCTTTATCCATCCTGCTTCATCCCTGATTGAACAGTTTACCCTGTCTTATAAATACGCAATGACCGTATGGAGTTGAATAAGAGGTCACGGAATTTCGTAACGTCATTAAATCCTGCATGTTTCGTCGCCTCTGCGACGACAGGTCAACCTTTTACACCCCCCATGGCGTCTCCTGAAATTTCCCCGCCTTCATTTACAACCAGCAACTCCGGAAAACACTTTGTCCTCACGACCATTCCTTGTGTGTACCGTGAAAAACGTCACCTAAACCTTCCCAAAGCGTACCCCTAAGGAAGAACTTCATCAGTCATCCGATTCAACAGCTCACTGGATGGGGCCGTTTACTGTGACAGTTGGGATTCGATTTGGACGCCATGCCGATTAACTTACCTTCAATTATCTACGTTAATTAATTTCAATAAATCGTTATCATGCCTTTTCCGTCCTGGAAGGTCTTGAGTACCGCCTATGTTGACTTGCTGTCAGAAGATGGCAGATTGAACTTTGTTAGAGTACGGCCGAGGAAGGTAACGTCCGTCTGACTTTTCCGACAGAAACAAGATAGGAAGCAACAACATCTTCCGCAACGCCTTTTTTGGCGTGCGGGGATTTCCGAGAATTTTGCTCCGTCAGATCAATGCCCAGAGACAATATGCGCAATAACTGCCCATTCTTGGATCGGAGAGGTGAACGAAAAGAGGTCACTCTTAGGATGGTGGCTGTGTTAACTTCCAGGTGTCTGTTAAGTCTTTTAAAGTCGGAAAAAAAGACTTCGCAGATGCGCCGTTCCCCACAGACCAAAGTCCGCCTGGGATGTTCGTACAGTCAAACCTGGGTTGCAGTTTAATCGAGCCGGGTGCACAGAAGTAAGTCCCTACTGCACCCCTACATTGCGCCCATTTTATACACTGAAGGACTTAATTTCTTCACACACACATCTAACACTCTGATCTCATAATAAGGGGAGGAAATTAGGGTGTAGGGTCGAATATTGGAAAAAAACCCGGGGCAGGGATTACAATACATTACGGTTGAAATAGGGCACTTGGCTGAGGGCAGTATCTGGTTACAAAGTCGACTTGTTTCAGGATCCAGTCCCAAGTCTGCTCTCTCTCTCTCTCTCTCTCTCTCTCTCTCTCTCTCTCTCTCTCTCTCTCTCTCTCTCTCTCTCTCTCTCAGCAAATCAGGCCTGCTGGTGGATCCCACCGAAGTTTCCTGTCAGTGACCCCTTACTCTTCACTCTACTAAATCTTGCTCTATGCTGATAGGGTCGCCGTAGCAGCCGTCGGCGCAAAGCTCAGCGGATGAAAGCCTTACATTAGACTTAGGATCGTGTATGGCTGACAGGCGAGGCTTATGGGCTAGAAATGGCCATCCCGATCTCCCTCATCATCCTGAAGTATTGCCGGTTACTACCCTACTAAGGACTTTAGAGTCCTCCCCATGCACAAAGGGACGAGCAAGTCCCACAGTCTGCTCGGCGAACAATTTTCCACCATAGTCAACCTGGCTGATGACGGCTGATAAATCAGAAACAGTTATTCCAGTCTTCCTCATCGTTGTCGGTCGTGTTATTCTGCCTAGGCTGCGGGCCGCTGTGAGGTTGCTGGAGGGACTTTAGATTGAGCCCTACGGCACCAAGGGGGACGAGTTTGTGTCGCAACGCGATCAGTGAGCGCCTTCTACCATTGTTGAGATGCCCGATCGCCAGCGACAGGAAAACGGGCCTGTGACTCAATAGTTAGAACGATGGACTTTTAACCAACAGAACGAGGACTCGAGTTTCAAGGGTTGGATATGACTGGCTGGTGACGAATAATGAGCCAATAGTGGCCATTCCACTCTCGCTTGTCTTCATCACTAATGCTTTTCCGTCTATTTCAAAATCTCCCGCGGCGACTGCGTCAAGGTGGTTTCAATCGACCGCCTGATGTTCACTCATACCAACTCTCCTTTGGCCGCCGCAACAGGTCAACTTTTTACGCCCGCCATGGTGTCTTCTACAATTTCCCCGTCTTCATTTACACCCGCCAACTCTTTGAGTCCCCCTATCCTTCCCCCACTCTATCCCCTACACACATTGGTTGTGGTGCCAGTTTCCTTAACCCCCAGCAACTTGATCCCTATCTCTTTGTTCATATTTCTTTGTTCGCATCAGCTGTGTACCTAAAAACCTTATTTTCCCGGGAGGAGGAGGGG
>CACRXP010000061.1:33038-49441 GCA_902702965.1 Spirometra erinaceieuropaei
GAGGAGGAGGAACATTTTAATGGAACAATAAGTTTTGGACAAGGAACACGACTTCGATTCCGAGTTCGACACACGTCCCCCTCCCGCTCACTCCGTAGCTCATTTGTTCCGCTGCCTTTGTCTGGTGTCTACTGCCCGGGGATGTGAATTTTGTTCATCGTAGGATAAGTCTGTATGAATACAACAGTTACAAAGGAGGAGCAGGACAGACCGAGTAGGGCAATTCAACACACTTCGTCCAAATCCAATTACGTAGTCTTCTTCGCTAGCTTTGCATTCATCCTATCTTCACAAATGGGGAACGGTCTACAATTCTGAGTAGTACTGTGTAAGTCACAGGGGACCGAAAGAGGCTCTCGGCGCTATTTCAAAGAGAAAAAGACACTAAAATAACTTGAAAAGGATAAATATGTCAAAGAAGGTTCCAGTACTACTCGGGGAAATGCGAAATTAGGAACATAAACAGCGCCATTTTCGGACATTGGGTGAACCCTAGCGAAGCTTTTCGCGTGAGTTATGCGGTCCCATCAAGTTACTCTAAGCTACTGGGTCAGCCTCTACTATCAACAGCAGAAGTGGTCGCCATCAGGTTACGAAAACCGATCTTGTGCGCATACGTTCCGGTTCAACCCCTACCGTGGTTAACAGCCGATTGACCATGCAACTTCCCGCGCGCCCTTCCGCTCTCATCCCGCCCCTGACACTGACTGCTATTACCCATCACCTCGTTCCCCACATTCCCGCATCCCGCCTGCGTTTTAAGAGGGATTTTAATCGATTTCTCTTATCACTGACATGTTTTTGCCTCTAATACGTTCCTATATAAATGTACTAGCCCGAGGAGAATTTATCGAAAGCCATGTATGCTCGCCAACCGGTCTTCTGAATACTGCCGTAGGAATTTTGCGATCCTCATATATGTAAAAAGTACTGAAGCGTCTCACAGGAATAAAATGGACGAAGAACTCCTGAATCGAATGAACTTTCTGAGGCTCATAAAATTGACCATCCAGCGCTAATGATAGCTGCTTAATCTGTGCATCGAACTATATATTTTCACTAAGTCCATCCACTCACAAAGAACTCTGTCGCTCCCGAATGGAGACTCCGGACGCTTCCTAGACAAACTAAGTGTCAAAGTTGCACCAGACGGGGTAATAAGATCATTTGACGCGATTCCGATCGAATTGTACCGATAACCTCCTCTAGACTTCCCCTACGGATGCGTCTGCCGACGTTTCATCTAACCTCTCAAACCTCTGTCCATAAACTAACTTTTCTCCCGCCAAAGAATACCACTAGGGATTAAAAGGCACTCCTATCAGTCGCTGCATATCCGGTAATGCAGAAATAGGACGTTATGGCCCTTGCCACAGTAACG
Source organism: Spirometra erinaceieuropaei (assembly GCA_902702965.1). Lineage (NCBI taxonomy): Eukaryota > Metazoa > Platyhelminthes > Cestoda > Diphyllobothriidea > Diphyllobothriidae > Spirometra > Spirometra erinaceieuropaei. The sequence goes on from CACRXP010000061.1 coordinate 34,420, forward strand.
CCGTAGTTGGTGCATTTGCTATCTACGAAGAGAAGTGCTCACAAAGACTAGGGGAGACTGGGATGCCATTTTTGATTCACTAGCCGTCGTCAGCCAGCCCCTGTTAAATCCCACACCGAAGGGACCTGCGATCGAAACCCGCCTTCGGCAGGGCTCGATTACTCTGTCCTGGTCTCAAGTGTAGGCATAATGTAGGCACTGGAAGGAAAGTAGGCCAAAGGGGGGGATGCTGAAATCGCTAATGGGAAAAGTAGCCGAGGCTGAAACGGGAAAGGCAACCTGATGTATGACAAATCTGCTGTAATATTGAAGGAAGCCTAGAATCCCCGCAAAAGACCTGACCGACAGGACGCGCAGAGCAACAATACCCAAAACCTAACGGTAGACCTAATCGTAACCTCAAAAGTAAACCTAATCCTTAACCTAATTATAAGCCTAACGCTAACCCTAAACTTAACACTAAACCCATCTCTGAACCTACCACAAATCCTGGCTCTAACCGCAAACCTAACCTTAACCGTTACCCTACCCTAACCCCAGACTTAACAATAAACGTAAACCTAAACCGCAATCCAAATCCTAACTCTAACCGGAGCCCTTAAACTTAACAAAAACGCTAGCCTTAAACTAAATTCTCAGCCTGACACTAACCGAGACCCTAAAACTAGCCCTACCTCGAAACCCGGAACATCAGGTTGCCCTTTTCCGTCTTAGCTTTGGCTACTTTCCCACTAACGATTTCAGCATCCTCCTTTGGCCTACTCTACTTGCAATGCCCACATTGCGTCTACACGTGGGACCAGGACAGCGAACCGACCCCTACCCCGCTTTCTTTACTCATAGTGTTATTAAGTCCAGTGCACCAACGAACATGCCCAACACATGCTCCATAGTCGGTGACATTGCCGAAGCTGTAACCAACGAAAATTCTGGACTTTAAGACACGCCGGCAAATAAAATCGTGACGATAGAACGACGAGGCCTTTTGGGCCTGATAGCGGCTTCTATAATACGCAGCTAAAGGGCGACCAGAGAGTCTTGTAGCAGACTTCATGATGACACATGTTTGAGAAAACCCATCGTAAAAAGGGCTTGCCCCAAGGAAAACTAGCTATAAAGAGAAAATAGAGGTTGAGGACAAAATCAGATCGCGGTCACAGAAGCCGGCAGATCTTGGGGGGGGGGAGGGTTGAGATGGCTTCTTGTATTCAATCAACAACTCTATAACGAGTAACCCAGACAGCTAAAAATAGATTCCGCGGAGGCGACTCTGTTAATATTCCTGTCAGGTAAATGATCTACCACGTTCATTGGTTGGCTTTCCGCGATGTGAATGGCAACCTTGGCGCTGACAGCTCAGCCAAATTCGGGGGATGGGACGAGTTATGTGTCGAAACCTGCTCGCCTGCAATATGTAAACAAAGTCATACGTCCCGATAAAATATCTGCCACCCATCTAGTTTTCGTCAAACGCAGAGGTAAGAGACCTAAGAACTGCAAGTACAGATATTTTTCATATCACTCGTCTCAGGTATTTTCAATATGTGCGTTCTTTAATGCAGTCACCTGTTTCACTGTAAGCCTTGATGTCGTGCTACGGGTTAAAATCTTGCTATGATCCAGGCACTTTTGTTTACAACCCCACATAAACAGCAGTCCTAGCCACACAAGACTGCCCCGTGTAGCTAGGTCACAAACTGGATTATCAAAGGCGCTCTGGGCGGCTTAATTAGCACCGACCGCGAACTAGCGTGTCGTCTTACCAACCGTTACTACGCCTAAAAGCGTCCTGGAAACGACCAACTGCAAAGCCTCACATGGTGTACTATATCAGATGGATAAATAATGCTCCCGGTGGCGAAGAACGCGACCAAACAACCTCGGCCGCCCTCCTCGAATGGTCGGCGCGGCCGACTACTCACGCTTCCTGCCAATCGATGGTTTGAGCCGAATGGGACGTGATAGCGACGTGGCGAGATTTCAAGGTCAATTGATGCTGCATTCTTCGCTGATTGGCCGTAGGCTGACAAGGCCCAAGCACACGCAACGCGCTTCGCGGCGGAGGCCAAGGACTTCAACGGCCGGTACTCGCCCGTGAAAACGTCGCTCCATTGTGAATCTGGAAAATTGATCCGGCGGCCTAATCGGTTCAAAACAGCCAATGGGAATGTGGATAGAGTAGCAGAAGTGTACCCGCAAGCGAGTGCCCGTCCCATGAATATCAATGTCCTATTGTGCTGGCCAGGGCCAGTCGGCTTTCCGCCCGACATTTTATAGTGTAGGGGAGGGCGTATTGATGAGCAGCAAATACTGGGAACGGTATTAGAAAGTAAAGTTGCCGAACCGTCATCATGTCAGTTACACCAATCACCCCCACGTGGCGGGTCAAACAATTAAGCGTGGCAAGACCATTCGTCCTCAATCTTCGAAGAACAGTAACCCAAGTATAACCCGCCAATCCGAACGTACGCGGCATTGTAACAACCGCATCTTATAATACGGCGTTTTTGTGCGGCCGTCTCTACAGGCATTGTCAGGTAGGAATCTAAGACATCAAGCAAACGAAACTCACGTCTCGACCCATTATCCTTATTTTCTCAAATTTCTCTCTTAACGTGCACTGGAAACCTACATTCGGGAGATAAAGTAGCTCTCGAGAAGGTTGTGAGACTCAAAATGCCGAGTGTAGGCAAAGGTCTTCGCATGTGAACTTATTTGTGGAGGGTAGAAAAAATCAAGCCTGGGAACGGGAAGACGCGGTATGTAAATCCTCGCCATCTTGTAGAATGAATTTGCACACAAAGGAGCTAGACGAGAAATTTGCAAGTTCAGTTGTTGATTGTCACGTAGGACTGCATTTGTCAGGGCGGTCCAACATCCTCACATAATTGCAAGATTTACCTAATTTTTGGGTAGCCAACAAGACGCGAAAGACCTTCTTCAATGAAGTTAGCCCCAATCGAACAAAGTGAGTCGGGTATCACGGAGGGGTCAGAGAAGCGCGAAACACGACACCACCTCCAAAATGACCTTAAGTGGCACTAATACAGTGGTCGGCTTAGTACTTTCCACATTACCCACCACCATTCTCGTTCAGATCGTGGGCCTGCGTGACCATCCCAACTTTATTCGGCTTCTGGGTGAGACGTTGATAGCGGTCCGGGGTGGCATATGCAAATATCCATGATTTTTGCGCTGGTACGCGGACCAATAGGTCGAAAAACAGTTGATTGAGGAGGGACACGCGGGTAGACCGTTGTGTCGCTACTGAACAAAGCACCAGGGAGCCAGTGCTTATAGAGGCTGACATTCCTGTGAGAGGTGGCAAGCGCGCGGACGGTGAGCTGCCCCAGCCATAGTTCATTGGCCTGCAATGACACCCCCCCCCCCCACCTCCCCCCTTATATACAACCCTCCGATTTCTTCAGACAGACTAATAAGGCTGGCGGGGAAGGCGCGGGCGAACACTGCTTCCGGTGTCAGTGAGCCCAAATTGCCGGGTCATTGTCACACCAACAATCAACACTGGTAATGTCATTGGGGCAGGTAACAACTTGGATGCAAGCGAGCAAGAAACCGTCGCGCTAAGTACGACCATTGGTGATAAGTGCGGAGCCGCTAATCACAGACAACTGCATCCCTAGAGCCTGCACACCTTGCGTTTTCGCTACGCTTATTTGTTGCTGCCTCTGACGAGTGTGAATCCGTGGTGTCATGTGAATAAAATGTCTGCCGCAGCGATCGAGTCTTCTTCTTGGAGGAACTCGCCTATTGCGCTTAATTCATCGAAAGGATGCCTTAAAACGTTTCAGGGGAAAATATTTGATAAATCTGATTACGTTTATTCAAAACTCTCATGTGTTACGAGCTAGGGCTAAGCCACAGTCCGGAATGCCTGACTGTTTGCAAATGTCAGTCAGGGTCAACAGCGTACTCACTGACGATCTGGAAACTCGGAAGCTCTGGATCGCCCACCTAACACATTTGACAGTGGTGTGCCGTTTTCTGGGAAACAACGAGCGGTTACCTCCTGTCTGGAGAAAACTAACTCCAAACCCGCGTGAGGCATTCCGCCGTTATCCCAGATAGTCAAATTAGTAAACCTCAGGAATCAGTAGTGATTCGCGACAGCTTCGTTGAGCAAAAGACGCAGACAATACGGCTTATCTGAGAGGGGTCAGATTCCACCAAGTTTATTATGGAGCCTTGTCCTATTCCTAGTCATTGAGCCGACTGGTTTATATGAAGACACTCACAAAGGCCCCAAAGTCCCTAACAAGCAATAACAGCTAACTGTCAGCTAAATATCCCGGGTAGTCGGGTCCAGCCTGGTTGCCTAGATGGCTGTTACGTTTAGCTGAAAGGATGACAATAGGTCTGACTGCCCTAACGCACTATCGAAGAGCTGTATACAAATGCGCTTCGCACGCGAGTGACCTCGGATACTGAAACAGTTTGTCTACCTTGTGGCCCAACGTAATGCAAAGCCAAATATAACTGGGAAGCGTGCTTCCCAACGCCGCGAGTATTGAAAGGGTCATGCCTTGGTTATAGGCCACAAACAACTAGCGATATCACTGTAGCGGGAATCGGCAGGGCCATATACCAGTGTCTTTTATGGACCTGTCCTAATCCCGGGGTGGAACTTCGAGTCCGCTGTCTGGGAATTAGAAGGCGCTAGTATGACCGCCTACGAGGGCCAAAAGAATCGAAAGGGACATTGAAAGACTATCCTGTCCGGCTTTTGTTGCATTGCCTTGTTACCGCCATGAGAAAGTATAGGCTTGGCTCCATCCTGCGGATCTTAACGCACATACGCCCCTCAATCCATTTATGCAAAAACCGATTTGATAAAACGATTAAGTAAATGCGGACAAAGGAAGTAGGTGACGTGACCGACATTTGAAATATGTTCGATATGAGCTCGTTGCCATGATCACAAACGCCGGAAACACTGAAATGCTACTAAGTTATTCGCTTATGCGGCTGTAGACCTCATGTAACAAGTGATTGCAATGCGAATGACGACTTGGTCATGCTCGAGGTTATTTCTACAATGGATGCATGCCCGAGCAATCATGGTCCACCTCTCTGTTCTTTGGTGTAAAACTTCGTTCTTCTGCAGTCTGTGCACTGTCGTCCAACACTCCTACCTAAGCAAAAAAGCATCTACAGAGCAGTATGGTACAGCGACAGGACGTCCAGAAAAGACGATATGCATCAAACTGAATGATTCGAGTAAGTATTCTCACACGATCCACACATGAAATAACCAAACAAGCATGGAGTCCGCTACTGTTGGACTTCGTCCCCTCCCCCCCCCCCCCACGCATTACGACTTCATGATCGGTCATGAATACAGCCCACCAATCGCACCCCTGTTTGTCACCAACTGAGATGATACGACAGCGCGCTGCGACGACCAGAAAGTAGAGTCGTTCGGGGTGCCACCCCCGCTCGAACCCCATTCTACCTGCTAACCTGATAACCAACTGGGAACGCATGTGGACGTAATGAGAGTTGACCTCTTGTATATCTGCGTCCTTTCAGTCCACGACAGGCGTGCAAAAAGACTCAAATTCGCTTGGAAGTCTCCGTGCCGATTGCTTCGGAGAGCAAGCATTAGTGTTGTAGAGCCGAATAAACCACTTATGACGAATCCTACTAAAAGAACTGGTGCGTCGAATAAAGTCTACTCCCGATGGATGGTCTCAGATATCCTTCAGGCTGTCCTCAAGAATGGGGACAGGGCGTAGTGCGAGAACCTCTGCGGCCCAAGGCAACAAAATTTCCGCAAACATCTTGTACACCGCCATTCTACGACAGTTTTCGTATCCGCAATATTGAGCAAAAACTCAACCAAGACGGAGTTGGACGTGGATGTGTTCACACCACGGATTATCCTCAAGTTCCATCATGGCTCCAGTAGTTGACGGTTGCTTGCACTCTAAACTTCTTCGAAAATGATCATCGCTAGTCTCTGTGGCAAACCAAGGGGGTAAGAAAGTGCAGGCAGAGAGTATTTCCGTGAGTAGGGTGTAAAGTTTCTCCACGACTGCCGCATTCTTGTTCGCAAAACTGCTGGACACCAGATCAGGTGTTTGATGAAGACGCATTCTATCGCTCACGATGTTTGACGTCGTCAGTTGAGCCCTCGGAAGTATCGTACGCGGTCATGAGAGCATCTAATCTGCAGCAGGACGTCGACTAACTGGCCTTGATCACACTGCTGATACCGCCGTGTGAACGAGGTCGGCAAATTGATTGATTTGTCCAATCCACAGTGCCATAAACCGGATGTGACATCGAGGGTATCTTCGATCAGGAGAAAGTAGTCCTTAGTGCTAATGGTTGGCGGCTTGGAGCACACTTTGGTGTCAAGTTGTCACCGAACGAATGAAAAAAGACATTACGATCAGAACTGTTATTGCCCGCAATGTTTCTGCAAGCCCTCGAAGCTGTTTGCAGATCCATCGCTATATGGCAACAGACAGATCGGTGTGAACCAAGCATCCCTCCGATCAGTCTCTCACCCCTTCCTGCGACGAAAATTCCGGGCTGAGAGTAAAAGGGGAAGTAAGCGCAGGAGCAGGAGGACCCAACGCTACTTCTCTCCTGTAGAATTCATTCGAACGCATTCAGCGAGGAAGTCCTTATGGGTCCTCAGCGAGGGCTTTTGTGTCGGTTTTCAAACCGAACTCGCGCGGAAAAAACTACACGTTGCATGGGTTCGACACTAAAATCGGAGACAACCAGAGACAAAGTTTGGACAGGCTTACCGAGGTGGGTGGGTGATGAAAGCCGGTAAGACCTGTAATTAACAAATACTGTCGCCGAGGCACAAGGCTGGCCAGAAAAACCTTGGGGAGATTGCTCAGTAGATTGCGAAGATTCTGAAGTGGCAAGAGTTAATCTGCGACTAGCCCTCGGTTGAAAGCTCCCTAGTGTGTGATGAGGCGGGAAATGGCCCTGGGCCTACCGGGTCACACCAAACAAGCCGTGATGGCAACGAGGCCTTACAGTTCAGATTCCCGCGAGACCTTCATTGTCGTTATACTCAGTTTTCCGGGACTAAAAAATGCGAGCCGACATTCGGTACGAGAATAAACGACCTAGCATTACCGGAGACAATGCATACTGGAGTTCCTTTGTTGGAACTCGACTTACAGGTCTATGTTCAGTCGCTTTCGGAGGTAGTTGACGAGACCCATGGGAACTGTTCGACATTACAGCTAGGCTGTAGGCGCACCACGATTGGCTCAAATGCACTTTGCTGCCCACGTAAGATCCTCGGCTCTTGACCTACTTTGTAGAATACGACTTTTTATAAGCTATTTACAGCGCAGGTTGATTGAAAGTAGTCTCAACGAAAATAATCGGAGACCTATTATTGAAAATGGGGGTGGGGAACTGGAGCAGACATTCCAAAGAAAGACAGGGGAAATCAACAGAGACTGTAGCTGGAGAGAATAAACGTACTGATCAAGACGCAGCAACCTCACCGCAGCAGTACCCGCGAAAACGATGAGTGGAGTTTTAGGGCCAACATAAACGTGGACGATGGACCCGTGCCAAGCGCGGATACTACGCGGTCTCCATAGCGTGCATATCAAATCACAGCCCGGTTGCCGCCGACTATTAGGGGCTAGGGACCAGAAACATGACGGTCCACAGCGGGAAAAGATGGTTAAATTTAAGAAAAAAACGACGCAGATTATTGAGGAACCGAGTTTTCCGTGAGAATTTTCAAGTAGTCTCAAGAACAACGGCGAAATGTATGCGAAATCTTCTTGAACAGGTGCACTGACTTTATTATGATCCAATGCTTCAGCCGGAAGCAGAAGGGGGAACAGAATCTGGGAGTCATTGAGTACCCGCGGTTTTGGGAACTGGTATGGTGGATGGTTTTGAACTCTTCGGAGGCGCATTCAGAAAAGGTACTAAAGAAACTGACTATTTTGCAGTCCACACGTAACAAAGGGAATCCCAGGAACCGGTCGCGATGGCATTGCCCGAATCGTTGATGGAAAGGGAGGAGACACGAGCATCATGTGCCGACAAGACGCCCACACGTTCCTCCCTCAAAACATCCCAGATGTGGCAGTTGAAGTCATCGTAGCCGGCTATTAGTAATCTCCCTGAGTGAGAGAAACCAACACAAGTGCTCCCACACTGGATGAAATCATCAACATAAGCGGCAACAGCTTGGTCTGCCCGTATGTCCCAAAGTCGACACGATAAGTCATCTGACGACGTGGCGAAGGCATGACCGCTAGGGAAGAAATCCACACCATTTACATCTTGCTCATGACCCTCAAACAGCTGACTACATTTTCGAAGTCGTAAATCCCATATTCTACAGGTAAAGTCAGAGGAAACAGAAACAGCAATGTTTTTGTCAACTTTGCAGTGACGGACAGCATTTACGTCATTGGTATGTCCTTGGTATGTGGCAACGAGTTTCATGGTTTCCATATCCCACAATCCAATGGTTTTGTCACCGGATGCGCTCAGTAAGTGATTTTCATCGATATAATCCAGACTTGAGATATATCCATTGTGACCAGCTAGTTCACGCACCATAGTAGCCGGAGAACCTTCGGGCGTTTTCAGGCTGAATACAGTGATAAGGTTGTCGAGGCCACCACTGACAACAAAGTGGGTGCTCGGTGCCATGGCACAGCCAAGGACCCAAGCGGTTTTGAGGGAGATCATACGGACTTTGTTTGCGGTGTAGGTATCCCAAACGACCAACTTCCCGTCCTGACCTGCTGAAACAAGAAGTTGGTTGTCGGAGGCCCATCTGACATTGGCAACCTTGGCTAGATGTGCACGCAAAGTCTTGCGGATCTTGCACTTTAAACGACCAAGTTCGACGACATCTTTGGTCATTGAATAAAAATCCGTGTCGGCTACGCTTTTGCGTGAAGCATCCAGCTTAGCCTTCAGACTGGTTATTTCATTCTGCAGTGCCGTTTCTTCGGGGCTCAGTGGCTCATTAGACGCACAACCGAAGGAGCTTCCTGGTAGACCAGCCATTGTCAGCTTTTAAGATTATGCAGGGGTAAAGGTCCACTCACGATATAAGGGGAAATAGTCGCCAACCAAGCATGTCAGCGAGAGGCGCCCACGATGCCCTCACTTTGCCGGCGCGTTTAACAAGCCTGTTGTAGAGACGTAATTCCCCAAAACCATGCGATGACTGGAAGCCTACTTAGCCAATGGCAGCGCACGCGAATATCCTTAACCAATGAGATGAAAGAGCAGGCTTGTTAGCTGCAACGGGCGAAGCAGTGCGTTGCGTGAGGCGGACAGGCGTGTTGTTGAGCTATTGATCGAAGTCGACGCGCGTCTTCCAACCGCTGAGAGCGACTGGCGCAAGGCCTGTGCGCGTGTGTCACGCGGGCATGTAACGGCCACGGTACTAAAGTGGGCGCTCTGGGCTAGGCGGTGGCGGCGAAGGCATTTTTCGTATCGCGTTGCGCGCCCCGAGGTCCCACTTCGCAGTCGAATCGCCTAAGCGCCAGTCGTACATTTATCATGTCATGACGTTTCGTGCTGCCACGGACCAAGAATCCGGTGGAAAGAAATTACCTTAACTTTGGGACTAGTGGTAGTTCGATAGCATTCGTCACAACCCTAACAGGGCTTTGTAACGTACATTGCTTTCCTTACATCTAGTGTGGCTCAACAAAGCCGTTGGCACTTTTTTCAAGAACCTGTATGGTTCCGAACCGTGATGCCAGTGAACATATCCCCCTTCCTAGGAGGAACCCGTGACTATGACTGCGCACCAGTTTCTGATTCCGCTAAATGCGCCTTCAGCTACTGAGACAAAGGGCACGATAGAGTACACAGCCCAGTACGCATTCTTCAAACAGAGTAAATATACCATTCAGGAGGAGTATAACCACAGTCAGGAGAGAAAGGCTGTGAGCGCCGCGGCCATTTAAAAAAACAAGTTTTAAATTAGTTTACAGGAGCTTTCCTTAGGAAAGATGCCACAAGACGTCACTAGCAGAGCGGTTTCCGAACGATGACTAGGAGCGTTTCTTGGACTGCCATTGCCCCTGGTTGTTCCATTGACAGATTGACATGTCTTGCGTACTGGTAGTGTGATTCACGTAGAAATCAGTTAGACACAAACTCGTCTGTTCAGATGTAGTTCCGTATTTTAAAAATGTTGCGGAAGCTTCAAATTATATACACAAGTGGCCTTCAGAAACTTCTTTAAATGCTGCGCCAGGGATCTGTTTAAGTATATTAACGAGGTTCCCCTTCTGTGAGCAGTGGTGAGGTACGGTTGGTATTTGAAAGGTAGGACTGCATTTGAATCACCGGCCGTCTGCTGTGGAGTACTCTGGTGGAACCTGTGGTCTCCGGCTATCACAGCGCATTTTAAAATGGTTCTACACAACCTTATCGACACAAATGGTTTCAATATAATTGTACTTCCCAGGAAACGTGGGAATCTGCGGTACATCACCTTTTCAAAGGCGACAACAATGCGGTATAGATTCAGACAAAACAGAGCACATGCACGTACTTCAACTGTGTCCGGTTTGGTCCATTTCAGTTGTACTGGGCAGTGAAATTTATCGTCCAATTTTCTCAATAGTTGGAGGCGAATTTAGCGAGATCAAAAACTGAGATATAGGCAAGGTCACGAGTTCCTCCCAGGAATGGGGATACGTTCACTGGAATCACGATCCGCACCCACACTGATAGGAGCTTTAAAGCAGGACAGCTCCGTCGGTTTATTCAAGCGCAGAGACCAGGAGGTCCCACTGTTTGTAGACTTCCTTGTTTGTGACGTGATATGCCACCAACCAGGCTCATCACGGATTCCAGAAATGCTGGACAGACGGTCTTGTAGGATGTTATGCATGACTACAATGTCCTCATTGTCCTCAGTTTACGCCTACTTAAAGGTCTGTTCGCCGGAACTACGGTGGGTGCGCTTACTCATGAAACGTCAACAGAAATTCCGAAATGCGTTTTCGATTCGAAAAAGATTAACTAAGTAGTAAGACTAATCGTCATGCGGCATAATTCTATAATAATTCAGTTACCCCAGGATGCCGGCTTTCGAAAGAACTTTTTTTGGCTGCATGCAAAATCTATACTCTGTAAAAAATGACTACTTAAGTGACACGCATTTTTCTCATTGATTTTCGATGCCTTTAATAATTCAATTATATTTCACGGAAAATATGCATAAAATATTTATTCTTTTGCTCATTCTGTAGAAAATCATGCATCGTTCCAATTTTATGCTCGAAGAAAGGGTATAATTCGGTTTTCAAAGACTGTTCCAATCCCTGAATAAGTTTGAACCCTACCTGCACTTACACTTTCATTCAGGGTTTCCAAACTACAAACCATCTATTTTCCGCGTACGGAAAACCGCACATTTTTCTGCGGTATAAAGAGAAGACCATATGAGGTTCGTAAAATTTGGCAGTGGATTTGAGCCATATTGTTAACTTTAAAAGCCACATTGGTAAATTCAGAAACATGACGTTTTATGAACGTCCATATCACTGTATTAAAGAATCTCACAATTAGAAGCTTTCTTAAAACCGAATTATACACTTTCTTCGAGTATAAAGTTGGAAGAAGACGTAATTTTCTACGGAATGAGCAAAAGAATGGATATTTTTGCGCATGTTTAGCACGAAATATAATTGAATATTTAAGGGCACCGAAAATCAATAAGAAAAATGCGTGGCATTTGGGTAGTCATTTTTTACAGAGTATAGTTTTTGTACGCAGCCGGAAAGAAGTTCGTTCGAAAGCCGGCATCCTGAGGTAACTGAATTATTATGGAATTATGCTGCATAATGATTAGTTTTATGACTCTACTTAGTTAATCTTTTTCGAATCGAAAAGGCGTTTCGGAATTTCTGTTGACATTTCATGAGTTAGTCCACCTACTCTGATGGCATGTTTCAAATCAGTTCAGGAGGTTTGTCGGTAAACCATGAGTCCATCCAACCCTCCAGAACACACTTCTGTCAAAGTGCTTCACTATCTCACTGAGATCGGGGATATAGCTATTGGTATTCTGTCTTAGACACCACTGCTGTTTCATGACTCATCTCCGTGTGACTGCCTGCTCGACGCAGGATCTGTCGGACTAGTGGGACAGTGATGGCCCCCTGTCTACAGCATCCGATTATTTGCGCTCCTCAAAGAAAGGCAACTGCATTGTATCAGTAGTATATCCGTTGTTTAAAAAATTCAAGCATCAACGTCCTGTATGGCCGACAAGCGCCATGCTTGCTCGGAGCCCCAGTCGGGGGGAATCCATAACAGCTGTAGCGCATATCTCGTCGAACTGAGCCAGCAATCCTACGTTGCCTGGTTTTTATTCTTCTTCCAACTTCTTTACTCGCTCGCCAATTGGCTGTTTACTTTCGTTTGACCTTGTCGTGAGAAACTCGGCTACCTTGGTGGGAGTCGAACCCACGACACCAAGGGCAGGGCTTTAATAAATCTAACGCTCTAACCATCTGAGCTACGAGACACCGCCGGGACTGGACTGCGTCGATGCCCCATATATGTCATTTGTCGCGGCTGCTGTTCTCAACCGGCCCCGTTAGCGAAACGCTGCTGCTGGCATACTTACTTCCTGTAGGCCACTTTTCACTAGCGAAACCTCTGCGTCTTACCGCTATGCTAGGTCGCGTATTTCACGAGATTCTGAAATATACATTCGATCATAGAGGATCATTTCGATCAGTCATGCCAGGATGCTGGTTTTTAATGTGCCTCTTTTTGGCCACTTGCATGAAGCAAACTATATAAACGACTGCTTATGCAGTATGAATTGCATTCGACTCATCTTCAATATCCTTCAAACATGTTTCAAAAAGAGAATGCTTAAAGACGCGCCATCCACCTGCGCCCTCCCCCGCCCCCCCCCCCAGCTTTTCTTGACTCTGTCCTGACACCGGGTCCAGGTGAGGAGGAGAAGAGAGTGTGGCAGATTCTCCGCAAGTCTGCCATCGCTATAAACTAATTCATTCGCAAGTCACCGTCCCTGTTTCGCCTTGCTGTGGAGCACACGGTGGACACGGTCGACAATTACGGTCGAACTATTACTTGTTGCCCCAGGCAAATGCAGGACGTCGTATCATCCTTCTGGATCTCAAGGAAAGTAAGCATCGCTATACCACGCTTCAGCAAACCATGGCCCTCGCAGCCTGGTGTACGTGGGAAATTCCCCGGCACCTAATTCCCTGACGGTGGATGCGTTTGCGCTTCCGCTGGGTACAGAGGTCGTGTGCATGGTTGTCCAGTCATGCTCCTATTTCTCACACGTTGTTTGTTGTCAACTTTGAAATCCTGACCAAGTGCTTGTTTGTTTTGGTCCAGGGGGTGCGGCGGTACGCCTAGATGCAGGTTCGACCGTACCAGCCGCCTGCGTCCTTTCTCGCCCTGACTACCTCCTAACACCGGGCTGAGTCGGAGGAAGAAGAAAGAGTGCGGTAGATGTAGCGCAAGCCCACTATCACTCTGCACTAAATCACGCGCAAATCACCGTCCCACCTCTCGCCCTGCTATGGAGCACACGGTAAACAGTTTCGACAACGACGGTCTTACTGCCGTGTGGACAGTTTAAAATATTAAGCTCGGACAATTTCCCATGAGAGGCGTTTTACTTTTAAAGTTGCATGCTTTCGAATGCTCAGGGTTAAGACGCCAAGATGATTGCCAGTCTTCAAAACTGATTCACTTCTGATGTGAGCTGAACACGACGTCCTGCCTTACGGGTTACCTGCCCACTCCTTCTCAGCGCACGTAACTAACTTGTTGCTGATAGCGCCGTGTGGCCGGTGTGTGTGTGTGTCTATGTATTCGTGTCTGCGCAACCGAAATGGGCGCAGTCGCGTATTCGTGGCAGTGCGTCCGGCCCTCAAATGCCCAAGATTTGCTCGGTGCACGCAAATGCTAGAAAAAAATTGCCACCCTTGCCTTTTACGGGGGATTTGTGTTTGTTGTGCGCTTTTTCGCCGAAAAGTGGATGACCTTGAAATGTCAGACGTACACCGTTAATAATAAGCGCACAGGTTTATGCCAAGCGGGGCGTACAAAAGATAGGAGGTAATCACGCATATGTTGTTTGAACGCCGCTCTCCAGTTTAACGACAGTCGAACCGCAGTTTTACCTGCTACCCAACCAGCGTGATGTAAAAACTCCGACGGGGACTGGATAGGAAATCCCACTGAGGAAGTAGAACACAAGGACTCTTATACTGCAGGAAGGATGTTTGTATTATTTTTATCGTTAGGACAGACGGATGCGGCAATCAATAGAATTTTGAAATGTGGCCCGATTGGTCTGAGCAGTATGTCGCAAGCAAAATTGAACCTAACGTTAACCCTGCCCGTCTTCTTAGCCTTTAATCTAACATTAGCCATAGCCCAAATTAAATAAGTGGGCACGTTGTAGAAATAAGATGTGGGCCTACATATCCACTTGTTGCCAAAATTTCCTTTGCGTTTCACTGACGTTTCCGCCACTAACTGCAAAGTGTGATCGTCCGATTGTAACGACGTGAATTCACAAAGAGCAGAAGGTAGAATTTTGAGAATGAAACTCCAAATAAATAGCAAAAATGTCCTATTAGAACTACATGTCAAATCTTGCAGAGCCAGTGGCTGCCCCTGACATTTTAAAAAGGCCAGTGGCTTGATTCCTTCACAGGACGGAGGTTTCGGCTTAAGAATTTCATGCTCTCGAATCATTGAGGAGAGTCAAAAAATTATTGTTAGTGAGAATTAGCAGAGAACCGAGATTGCTGCTGATCTACCGCGAAGCATCAGGATGGCCAAGAGAGGTTTGCAGAATCATTGTGGGAACCTACTTGATGTGGAGACGGCGACCGAATTCGCTCTCGCCCGTTGTGTGACTCGCACCGCGTGTGACTCAGCCTTCGGCTTGCCGAAATCGTGATACCGATCGATATCTTTGCCTTCGGGTGCACGCATACACCGATTGCCGGTATGCGGGGGG
>CACRXP010000061.1:58154-70205 GCA_902702965.1 Spirometra erinaceieuropaei
GGTAGATAGGGAAGGTGGGAAATAAGGGGCGGGGGGAACAAAGGATGCATCCGGAGAATTATTTGGTACCACCGCTCTGGTTGACATAGCCACAGCTAGCTCCCGGAGGTACTCACAGACTGACGAGCAGTCTAAAGTGGATGGTCTTAAAGAGACTGGAGTGAATTGGGAGACAGGCAGTCGTAGCGGAACCACGCCTCTTCAGGGCGAAGAGGCGGGGTGCTTGTGAAAACTAGTCTTATCTTAGCGGTTTGGTACGTGCGCACAATAGCAGCGTTTAAGCGGAGATGTAGGAGTTCGATCGGCAGATCCCCTCGAGATGGCAGTGTGAGAAATAATTCCTTCGTTGCAACAATCGGTACATCCGATTTTTGAGGGCGTTCTTCCATATACTCGTTTGTAAACTTTTCAGGGTAGCCGTTTTCTCTCAGAGTGCTTCGTATATTGACGAGCTGATTCTCAAGCTTACCTGGAATGCATACCCTCCTAGCTCTGTTGGTGAGGCAGCGGACCAAGCTTCGTTTCTGGCTTGGCGGGACAAACTGTAGAAGTTCGTGTATTGGCCTGTGCAAGTTTTCTTGCGAAATACACTTCTACTAATTATTCCATCCGATATTCGATCAAGTAGAACATCAAAAAAGGGGAGACACTCTCCGTTCTCTTTTTACAACTTGAAGGTTAATGCTGGGTGAGCCTGATTAACTTTATAGAGGAGGGTGTTCAAATCCAACTTTTCATCCGCTATCGTGAAAATGACATCAGCATATCCAGCATAGGAATAAAGGTCCTTTATCATTGGACAGAGCTGGGTTTACTCTAGCTTTCCTCATGAAGATACCATCTAGTAGCAATCGAAGAAGTAATCCCATCGCTACGCCGTCGATCTGGTGGTAAAATTAACCATCTTATCATAATTGGGCATTTAGCGTGCAGCGAAAGAGCAATTCCTTCAGGTCTCCGACCGACGTTCCGACTGGAAAATCCGACATTACAATCTCGTCGGATAAAAATTCTATCGTTTCAGTGAGAGGAATGTTAGTGAACAATGAGAAAACGTCTAGAGACAACATCTTTTCCCCATTAAGATTTGTATGTCTTATGGAATCGACGAATTCATAAGTGTCCCATAAACTGCCTGACGCTATTCTGCGTTGAATCTGTTTAAGTCTTTCTGCCAGCCACTTGGCAATTGCATGATAGGGGGAATTACCCATGTCTAATATCGGCCGCATCGAAAGGTCTGGTTTATGCATAATCGGCAAACCATATAGTCTTGAGGGTACTGTGCCTGTGGGTTTAAGACCTTCGAACTCTTGTTCACTAAGAAAACCTTGGTCTTTCAATTTCCGAAGACATTTTGAAAGTTTGGCTTCTATGTTCTCTGTTTGGTTCTTATTTTTCCTCTCTCTTTTGAAGTGGGTGTCATCGGTCAGCATTGATCCCACTCTGCAGACGTAAACACTTTTATTCATTAGAATGGGACCAAAACCTTTGTCCGGTTTGGTGACGAGTCGTTTCTTCTTTTACGTAATTCTTTCAGTTTTTCCAGACGTTCTTTCCTGATACGCCTGGTCCTTAGTAGTTTTTGCTCCAAGGTATTAGTAGCAACTGTCCACGAGTGTTAATTTGAAATAATAGTCTTATATTAGCGGTTCGGTACGTGCGCACGATAGCGGCGTAGAAGTCCGCTCGCCGGATCCCCTTAAAACGACAGTGTGAGAAACTACTCCTGCTTCTCTGCCGTCGGAACGTTTTATTTTGGTGGACATTCTTCCATATATTTATTATAACCCCTGATTTCTCAACACCTTCAAACCTCTCCCATAACTTACTGTTTATTGACTGTTTAAACTTTTGCTACTCTACCCTCCCTCATATTACTGTAAGGCTTGATGATGAGTGCTCGAGAACGTATGGTTGCCGAACATGACTTCTCAAATGCCTACAGGGCTGGACTTAGATATTCCAATTTCTTAATCACCGACCGGTCTCTAGACATGTGACCATATGGAGACCTTTATTCCTCCAAAATTTCTACACGAAGAATCAAGCGAAAGCCACTTCACTGCAGTCAACCGCATCTCGAACAATGTAAAAACCGAAACATTACAGCCAACCCTCGTGACGTCGCCTGGAAACGCAGTCAATCTTAAAGCAGTTTGCTAGCCACCATGCTGTGCATTACACTAATCCTTGGTGAATAATTACGTTGAAACCAGATCAATATTTTTAAAATTATCTTGCTTGCGCTCATTTATTTTCTAACTTCTTTGCATGGCGGGATTAGCGTACGCCAAAAAACTCGGTTCACTCATTTGACATGGTTATTCGAAATCCCAGCATTTGATAGGAGAACCTTTGTTTCTAATTTTAGCGCAGTTTTTAAAATAGCCCTGGGCAATGTAGTCATCTGCTTGACCTCTTCAGGGCAAATTGGCGCTCAGGTCAGCATGATTTGCATCTCTGCATCGCACGACCGAGGTCAGAGCCTCGGACATTTGATGGGATGGTAAGGGCCAGTAGTTAGGCGACCGACGACCCAGGCCGAGCAAACTGCCTCAGATGGCATTTTTAGCGCGAACGCGTCTAAGTCTAACCGCATGTGATTACGCCTTGTGGAAGTGCCGAAATTGGCTACAACTGGCCGCCTCTTCGGACCAACTTACGGATTGAGGACAGGGGTTTTACCTCGCTTCTCCAGCACGGGGGAGAAAGGGTATTTGGGTAACAATAGGGAGATGGCCTCCCCCAAAAATACTGTTAGCCAAAGCAGCCTGTCTTACGGGATAGGAAAAAGGAAACTGTGGCTTAGGTCAAGGTAGATTAACCATTCCTCGGTCTACAACGGCCACATCTCAGCCTCATCTATGTGAGGTAGGATATTGACTGCTTGCCAAAGGAAACTGTGGTCTTATAAAACAACAAATATGTAGGCCAATAACCTACTCAAATAAATATAGTAGGTATTGTTTCTAGGTAACGGATATTGGGGTGCCATCTCCCGATTGTTACCGGCATTTGTCTTAAGCCCTTCTCATGGTCACGCAACCGCCACCTGAGCCCCTAGAATAGGCCGAAGTGCGCTCGTCTTTATAGTTCTATGAATCGGGCGGTGCGGGGTACCAGGTGGAAATAGACCATATATGTTCACGGTTTTTCGTGTTTTACCAGATGTAGCCTATTTAACTTAGCACCCAAATGTGAAAAACTAAACGGCCTCGGTCGGATACGAGCCCACGACAGCAAAGGCAAGACTTGAGCACAGCCAACGCTCTGACCATATGAGCTACGAGTCACCTGTCTACAGCAACGTGTAGAATCTGTCATGACCAAGCGGTGTGAGTGTGTGTTGTCTGTACTCAGAGCGCTACTATCGTCAGGCCAAATCCCATGTTTTAAGGAGAAGACAGAAGACACCAGAATGGGGGTTTAATGTATACAGAACCCGGAGTTGTCCTCTCAGGAAGCAGTGGCCACTGGCGACGCCAGGGCTGGTGTTGACTGCGTCCAGTCATGCCTGAGAGTCCATGGGACAGTGGTGGCAGCCACTTTTCTAAGCTCATGAGCCAAGCTCAAGTGGTATCCAGTCAATGTGTGCTCCATTTTCCGTGGGGTAGTGTCCCAGTGGCTTGTTTTGCTGGTTGCAGGGGGTGGCGCGTTCAAGTGGCGCATTGGTAGCCGCGACACTGTGAGGACGCAATTGTGTTCGAGCTGATGTTGATCGAGTGGCTTCAGGTCAGCTCGTCTGGGACTGCTCGATGCAAAGTGGTGAATGACCTTGAGACAGCGAGGTCTCGAACAGTGACACCAGACAGGTCATGATGGCTGGCCGTCACAAATCCACCAATTCTGATACAGTAAACTGAGTGCTCAAGAAAGATTTCGTAATAATTCCATGGGACTAGTGTCAGTTTAAATTCTAACAGACGCTTTCGGCAAGTTTGAACAATTTATTTAGTCCATTTGTGGAAACTCGGGAGTTTCGATGGACTACGAACACATGGCAGCAAGTACAAGGCTTAGGTATAGCTAGTGCTTTAGTCACACGACCAACGAGGCCCCGACCGAAAGCCTTGAGTGTTTCACGTTTGGGTTCAACTATCGCAAATGCTTTTTAGTCAGGCTGTAAAAAAGCGTAATTTGATAAACGGTGTTTGAATAAAAGGACTTAGTTCCGTTCGAAAAGTGTCAGTTTAGCAACTTTCGCATGTGCATGCGCGTAGTTCAGGAACCACAAGTTTCGCTGTACTGTTTCCGAAAAAAATATCCGCTAATGATGATGAATATTAGTATTTTGCGATTTTGACCGAATTCCTTCCTAGCAGCGACAGCCTATCAAGGACCATTCATAATGGGTAGTTTACGAGTCCTCAGGGGACGTACATTACATTTCCATCAGGTAGACGCGTCTGTGAACTCTAAAACCTCCCCCATGTAGATACCCTCCATTAGCGCCGTTGAGGAGGGCACTATCTCCTAAAAAACGACTGTGACCGATGGCTTTTGTGGACGTATGTACTTTCCGCAGAAAATGACCTAGCTGATGTGATATTTGGAAACTCCCCGAGACTGGTTTTTTTTTCAATTGGCCCTCGCACGCGCACCCGACACTCGTCAGACGGCATGGACAAATTTTTAGTTTTTTTCGTTCAGTGATGACAAATAAATGAGTATCTAAGTCAACTTTAGGAATAATTCACTTTGGCAAAACCAGTCGAAATGATGGTGCACATGAAGAACAAAGGAGTCAGATAATGCTAGAAAAAAAGCCGACAGGGTTGTTGTCTCTCATCTAAATGTACTAGATTGGACAGCCCTCCCCAATCTTCTATATAGGGGAAAGGTGAGTTAAGTGGTCTTTTGTTGCCAGAAAGTACGCTCTAAAACTTTTCAAGATTGGAAAAGTTGAGAAATTCGGGTTGATAAGTGGAGAAATAAGATGGGCTCATCGGATGAAGTTTATTAGAAAGCTGACGTTTCGGAGAGCTTAGTTGACTTACTACTGTCAAAGCATAAAATGCGCCTAATCGAACAGAAACTAGAAGTGGCATGCTACGCTGGTGAGCCTCATGCTGTTCGATTTTTCTCTTCTCTCGCTGCCTCGACCTTTCGGAGGATATCCAGCGGGCATTTTAATTGCGTGCGTCGCGAGTCCCCGCCTCGTCGGGGTGAGGGCCTCTGTCGGGGTTAGTCCGTCTGGCGGCTCTTTTTCTTATCGCTTTTTAATTTCCTCAGAAATTATCAACGAAGTTGGAGTAAATCAGTTTATTCAAGGTCTATGGGCTCGGACCTAGAATTTTATACATGAATATTTGGACCAAAGTCCATCAGCCACAGCGGGTAACCGCGTAATATTCATTAACTGTCGACAGGCAGCTAGTAGTATACTTCAGGTTAAAGTGATACCTCGTCAAGTGAGCTCTCCGTCAGGCTGTATGCGCGGCCTTATTAAGTTCTGTGTGTCCGTCTTGTCCTGAACTTAGTGAATGTAATGGCGCAGGACTTTGTAAGCTGCAGGAAGGTCCAGATGCCTATTGGCAGAGTTAGCACCTGAGTACCACACCTCAAGTGTTAATCGTTCTGCCTTTGACATGTCCCGGCTTAAGATGTTAGCTCTCTGAGGATAGACAGTATGGCCAGTTTCTCCAACGTGCCTTATAAGTTGAGAGTTCGTGTCTAGCCTCCGAGTTATCGACTTGTGCTCTTGTGGGCAGGTCTGAAATTTCCGCCCGGTGTCCCCTCTTATTTTGTAGACGATTCCTGAGGGTTCAATGGGCGGCAGCTGGTCCTTGAATTGCACCGAATACCGCTAAATCTTTGCATGTGGTCGATAGGCTGTGCTACTGTGGCAGGCCGTAACAGTCGGGAGACTGCTCGGAGACCCCTTTAATGTAGGGAATGGCTCTCCAGACTCCGTGTTGCTGTTCCTGTGGTCGGCGTCTGTGTGCTCGGCGCCGAACAGAAGAAAAAGTGGCATGCTGAACTAATCAATGTTTATCTGCTCTCGCCGCCTCGACCTTTCGGGATGTTTGGCGGGCTTTTTAACTGCGTACGTTGTGGGTCCCCGCCTCGTCGGGGGGAGGGCCTCTGTCGGGGTTGGTCCGTCTGGCGATTCTTTTTCTTACTCCTCGAGTGAACTCTTCGTCGAGTTCTGTCTGTTCGACCTTCTTGTCCGTTTTGTCCTGAGCTTTATGAACGTAATGACGCAGGACTTTGTAAGCTACAGGAATGTCCAGATGCCTATTGATGGAGTTGGCATCTGAGTACCACACTTCAAGTGTTGGTCGTTCTGCCTTTGACACGCCTTGGCCCAAGATGGTAGCTCTCTGAGGATAGGAAGCACGGCCAGTTTCTCCAACGTGCGTTGTGAGTTGAGAGTTCGGGTGTAGCTTCCGAGTTGGCAATTTGTGCTCTTGTGGGAGGGTCTGAAACTTCCGCCCGCTTTACCCAACGTAGTTGCGGTCCATATCGTTGCAATTTATTCTCCAAACAGCTGCTGAGGTGTCAGTGGGTGGCAGATAGAAATTGAATTGCATCAGATGGCGCCGAATCGTTGTCTGTGCTCGATGGGCTATGCTACTGTGGCAGGCTGTAACAGTCGGGAGACCGCCTAGGAGACCCCTTTAATGTAGGGACTGGCTCTGCAGACTCCATGTTGCTGCTCCTTTGGCCGGCGTCTGCGTGTTGGACGTCTGCTTTTCTCGATAAAATGGCTGAGACAACCATTCGCTGTAAATAGGTTCTGAGGCCATAGTCCTTCGACCCTTTTATACTCTAACTTGCTGCAGGGTGTTTCAGCTCCTTGATAACACGGCTACGTTTGCGAGACAGAAGATAATTGCTGTGGAAATGTAGTATTGGCCTCGTGCCGGTGGCTTTTCTGAGTACTGTAGTTTGCAAGTGTTCATTTGTACACCGGCGAGCAAGCGGAGTTGGTTGTTGTTTCAGCTTCCAGCATGAGTTGGATATTCGAATCAACCGAATTCAGTAATTCCTTAAAGTGCTCAGTGCCAGTTGGTTTGACATCGACGAACGTGACGTCCACTTAACGAGCTCCGAACTTTGACTGACACTCGGTTAACACCAAGTTTTTCTATCTGCTGAAGACCTACTTCAGAAATCAGGCCTCGTAGGGTGGAGCCCATAGGAGTGCCTTTAATTTATTCGTGCATTTGTCCACCAAAGGTGAAATAGGTCTTAAAGCAGTATCGAGCAGGTATTCGGGCTTCAGGGGTTTGTATCTCTCTCTCTAGAGCTCATTCAAAACATCTATCGCTAGCTGCTGTGAAACGGGTGAAGAGCGAAACGGCATCAAAATGTGCAGTAGTCTATTGTCTGAAGTACCTGTTGGGAACTTTTTTTGATCTTTAGAGTTCTCCCACTCTGTCGCTGGATAGCAAATCAGCGATATTCGTTCCTTAAAAATGCACTTATACAGCTCATAACAGGTACCGCACGAAAATGCGACTATTGCAAGCGACAGTGTCAACCGAGTGCCCCACAGAGTGGACTCAGAACCAGTAACTTAAAAACGAATTGGCTTATAATGGGACGGACTTGCACAGCATCTACCGCACTCTCTCCTCCCACACCCGACTTGCTCCGATGAAAGGGGAATGCCAAGACGACCGAAGGTGGGTGTGGGCGCAATGGCCGAAAATGCTAAACCGTCCGTCAGCGCGTGCCACACACAAAGTGGCGCTAATTTCAAGTGCACTAGGCTACTATCTGGACCACTGGGATCTCATATGGGCATCACATGCATGGGTGGGAAAACTGTCACCCGGTCATTAACTCTATTACTATTATTATTATTATTTCGGAGTGCTACCCTTGGACGATGCGTTCTCGTCATGAATCTCGCTCAAAGTTGAAGAAGCTAAGCAGTTAAGGAACTTGTGTAGCAACAAGCGATGTCTATCTTACCGCCATTTAGGACGCTGCCAGCGTAAGTGACACCGCAAAAACATCCTTCTGTGAAACACCTACACGTGTTAGGGATCCTCCTCGTGCTCAACGATCTCAAAACGGAGCCTTTACATCGGCCTTGGGCAACTGAGCACAGAAACGGCTGTCGAACTATCGGCGGGATATATTTCGATCGTCAAGAACGACCGGACCCACCACTGACCCGAGACATTGGCCTAGCAGTGACCTACGAGTGAATTAGCCGCAATGAAGCAGACTTGCCTAGCAGCTACCTCACTTCCCCTTCTTGCATTCATTTTGTCCGGAACACAGGTGATGCCAGCGAAGTGGACGCAAAATTCGGCCGCCTATCTACGCGTGCCGCGCACGACCTGGTTCTGCACTCCGCACGTAGCAGCCTTCATTCAGGCGGTGTCTCGATTTTCAGATGAGTGCATGTGTGTGCTCTATTGGGAAGGTTCCACAGTAGCCTGACCTTCAGTCCTAAAGAAGACTGAGTTATTCTGTCGGCCGACAACTTTTCAATTCACGACCATTAGAGCGTTGGGATAACTTTAGAGGGCGCATTTAGTACTTTATGGAGTGAAAGCGAGCTCTGGGTCCGGGACGGATCGACTTCACTCCCTCTTTCATCTCCTATACACCAGGAACCTGTCCGAGACATACTGAATGACAATGCGGCTCAGTGAGGTAAAGTTACACCCAGCACGTGCGAAGACACGCGCACATTACTGAAACCGACGTCTAATGTGTATGGGTTTTAGACTGGCGCAAGCGTACCGTCAAAAAGTGCGAAAATGCGGAGTATTTGCTGGCTTAACCGCGTATCATTTGCTGGTGTCACTGCCTGGAAACTGCGTGGCACCATTCAGTAGTGACAGCCCGAGCCTCGACGTCGACGAAGTCCACCGTGCGCTCTACAGCAGTGCGAGCGCAGGGACGGTGACTGGCGTGTGAGTTAATATGTAATGGCAGTAGACTTGCGTAGCATCTACCTCACCCCCGCCTGGAACCGGTGTCAAGACAGAGTCAAGAAGGCCGGAGGTGAGGGAAGACGCAGGTTGCTGTCAGGACGAAAACCCGCACTTGGGCATGTCACTACACTCCTTGGTCTGTAACGTACAGTAGGTGTTCTAACTCGTAAAATGTTAATCAAAATTCTGAAATGCGTTTTCGACTCGAAAGGGTTACTTAAGTAGGATTGCAATATTAATCATCTTGTAGCATCATCCCATGATAATTAAGTCGCTTCAGGATGTCAGCTTTTGAACGACCTTCTTCGCGGCCGCCTGCAAAATTTGCAAGCTGTAAAAATGACAACTAAAATAATATGGATTTTTCTCATTTATTTTCGATGCCGTTATAAATTCAACTATCTTTCACGAAAAAAACGCGCAAAAACATACATACCTTTACTTACGTTTGCATTCAGAGTCTCCAAACTACAAGCTACATATTTTCTCTCTACGAAAAATCCTACATTTCTCCACACTCTTAAGAAGTGACCATATGGAATTCATAAAATTTAGCAGCGAATTGGAGTCATATTGCAAACTCTACAAACATCGTTAATAAATGCAAAGACACGGTGTTTTATGGACTGGCATTTTACGGTCTTCAAGAAATTCATAATTAAAGACTTTTTAAAACTGAATTATAGCCTTCCTTCAAGTAAACAGTTTGAGAAAAACGTTATTTTCTAATAACTGAGCAAATGAATGAATATTTTTATGCATATTTCCTACGAAATGTTTAAATTTATGAAGGCATCGAAAACCAATGAGAAAGATCCACGCTACTCAAGTATTCATTGCTTACAGGCGGCTGGAAAGAAGTTTAGTCAAAAGCTGGCATCCCGAGGTAACTGGATTATCCTGTAATTATGCTTCATGGTGCTTAGTATTGCAACCCTACTTAAGTAATCATCTCAAGTCGAAAATGCATTTCAGAATTTCGGACAGCATTTTATGAGTTAGCACATCTACTGTGCACTGACCGGGATTTTACGCAAGAAAAGAGGAGGGCGACTCGGATCCCATCTGGCGCGGAGCGCACCTGCACCTGGGCGTGCTACCGCGCTGGCATTTGTTGCGGGTGCGCATTCCCGATAACTCCCGCCGGGTTGGTCCAGCGCATCTACGGCGGGGCCCATTTGAGAAGATGCAATCAACAAGACAGAAAGCCCCCGACACTGACGGCAGGAAAGAAAAGGCTCCTCATCAGGGTCCCATTTCAAGGGGATACACCGAGCGAACTTTTAAGAAGACGCCTAACTCAAGCTGTATCCCAGAACCCTTCCGGCAGCTGATACCCGTGTACTGTTTTCCACCAGTCCCATCCTATACGGCGAGGGCGAGGACAAACTACCAGATCAGACCACCTCTATGTGTATTTACTCCTTCACCTGCTATTGTGGGACAGAATATATTGGTCGCATGAGCCGGCGTTTATCCAAGAGAATGAAAGAACATCTCTCAGCATGGCTAGGAAAGGGACAAATAAAGGCCATAAACAGCTCGATCCTCGCGCACATGGTAGACACAGACCACCGTGTAGACGTCAGAGAGACTTTCAGGGTGATTTACAAGGTCCCATCAAGCTCTCCAAAACTGCTTGGGCAGCGCTTGTTGACTACGGCAGAGGCGGCTGCAATCGGGCTACGCGAACCGGTCATATGCGCACAGAAGAACTTCATATAGGTCCCACAGTTTCCATGGCTCAAAGCCACCAAGCCAGCTACCCGCATGTAATTACCTTCGCCGGGACCCACCTTCGCCCTGGCGATGACTGGAATTGTGGTGTTTCACTCTCCCTCTCTCCTCCTCTCCCCTTCCCTCTCCAAACCCGAGCTCCAGCTTAATTATCTAATTGCCCGTATCTTTTAATTCATTACTTCAATAGCCCTATAAATGTGCAGGCCTGAATAGAATTTATCGAAAGCAGACGTATGCTCGCCAACTTGTCTTTTGAAGGCAGATTGTGTCTGAAATTGGAAGAGAGTAAACATACCCAGACTGCCAAAAGGGATCTGTCTACATCCCGGTACAGGAAGGCCGAGAAGACAATGGAAAGGACTGACACAACTGTCCAACTTTTTCGAAAGGCGTCTGTACGAGGAGTTTTTGAAGCAAATGCAGGGGTATTGAAGACTGCATGTCAGTCGCAGTTGTGATGCGAGAGCTGGGGCATCGTGTTTCCGAGAGTTATCGGGCAAGACCCTGGTTCAACTACGTGCGCGAATAGAACACTCGTCGACGTCGGCAGGAATAGGCTGAGCAGCTTTAAAAGGCGTCTCAACGACGATTTTCCAAAAACTCCATTTACAATGGAAAGAAGGGAGGACAACCAACCGAAATCCAGTCGGCAGGGCAGGTGGATGACAGCCCGAGAAACACCCTGAGGCACACCAGCAATTGCGAAGCAGCATAAAGATTACGAGCAAGCTAAATCGGTAATTAAGTATTTCAAAGCTCACGTTGCAAAGAACGGCTTACACAGAAGCCTCATCAACCGTTACCCGCGAAGGGACCTGGCAACCGTCAACAGGAAATATTAGCATGCAACGTCTGACCTCAAGAACGCGTGGGAAGCAGCAGAACGCGTGGCCCGACCGGGGCGCGGGCATCACTCATTAACCCACTTAATTACACTGGCTATGCGGCAGTTTTTTCCCCAAATACACCCTTCGAAAAGGTCACACCTTGGCAGCATAATTATAGAAGCACGACGCTGTTGTGGAAGGATACAACTAAGCATAACTTATACTTCGTACGGCTGCGGTCATGCCCGATCTGGCCGGCCTCGACGATGCCCCGAGCTGTACCCCTCCGTGCGTGAAGATCCGCGGCAGCAGATTTGGACAACTCAACGCATTCTCTTTTCCAACGACGGAGACCGAATACTAAAGGTCCAAGAACCACCTCCATGTCTAGACGAACTGTGTCGAGCCAGGTTTTGAGCTGACCCCCTCCTCGATTCCTCCAAATGGGTAACGGTGTCGGAGCTCCTGAGGTGGACGACGAAGAACATGCCCAAACCACCTCAGTCGCCCTATTCGAACGGCCTGGGTACTAATGGTGGAGGAGCGCTCACTGATCGTTCTTACGGAACTCATTCGTTCCG
>CACRXP010000061.1:72249-124862 GCA_902702965.1 Spirometra erinaceieuropaei
CGGAACGAGTCAGTTCCGTAAGAACGATCGGTGAGCGCCCCCTACCATTGTATATTACCGATCGAAACCGACAGGGCAACGGGCTCGTGGCGCAGTGGTGGGAGGCGTGGACACCTGACAAACAGGTTGCGAGTTCGAGCCTCCGGTGTTCCACACTTCGGGGTTGGGTACAACTGGCTGACGACGGCTAATAAGCCAGAAATGGCCATTCAAGTCTCTCTTGTCTTTGTGGGTAATACCATTCGGCCTCGGTTATCCCTGCGATGCTGTCCCAGCGAGCGCGGACTGTCTCATTTGAGACGAAGTCGGTGAACTTCACTCGAAGGATGGTCCTCAAGCGTGGTGGTCAAATACCTCTAGTTTTCACTCGTCCTCCATGCGCATAGCCCAGCATTCGCAACCGTAGAGGACAGACCGGACAGATGCGTGGTACACGCGAATATTAGTGGTGATGGATAGACCGCGTCGGATCCATGACATTTTCTAGTGCTCGAGAAAACCCGTCGAACAGCATCGATTCGGCAGACAATGTCGTCCCTACTCTGGCCATTCGGCAGCAGCCTCGCCCCGAGGTATTTGAAACTGTCTACTTCTTCAAGTTGACAGCCATCAATCCCCAGAGACGCTCTCTCCTTGCCAGGAATGCAAATTGAAAACACTTTGGTCTTCCCAGCGTTTATGGATAAACCGACCGATTTAGTGACCTCGTTCATCCATGACAATGTAGATTGCAGATCAACAAAACTTGAAACAAGTAAGGCAATATCATCGGCATAGTTAAGATCAGTCAATCGATGTCCGGATGCAAATTCAACGCCGTCACCTTCGTGTAGGGCCATCCGGAGAATTCAGTCAATAGTGTAGTTGAACAGAATGGACGACCGGACACAACCCTGTCGAACGCCAGAACAAATACCAGACGTGTCCTAAACAGTCGTTCGGATTGTTTATTCGAGGTTGACTTCTCTAACGCTCAGGCTTAAAAGCTTAACCACAGGGCAGTGGTGGCAAGCAAACATATTTAATGGCAGTTTACAGTCGCCATGCCACAATGCCGTGATAGGGTCTTGCGGCTTTTTTACAAGGCCTTCGGCGTGCCAGACCTCAGCCCTCCGCACCCTGGTAGCACTGCCGCTGCTGCTGGTTCGTGATTGCTTATTCTTCAGACCTGGGTCTGCTTATTTCGCAGCTAACCTTCACTATGGATGCGCCGGGTGGCCAGCGGATAGGCTAACCCGTCTTCCCGGCAAATCGTGAACCGGATGATGGTCGCAGACTACCTCGAACACGCCCGATGCGCCGGTATCTGTCACAAAGAGCATTGTCAAACAACCCATGAGGCGCGGCGACTTTGGCGTTCTAGTCCGAAACAGGCCTCTCATACGCATGTCTGACGCCGCACAAACAAACCAGGACTGATTACGCGGACTTGATGTACACAGACATTGGACTTAGTGAGTCCTTCATTTGAGTGTGTGGCCGAAAAACTGAGGGTGTCGAGATTTCTCTCCCTACGTAAGAACAAGGACTGGTGTGGAGATAGTGATTGATCTAGAAACGGATAAAGTACAATGACCCTACTATAGCATTCCCCCCCACGCTGATTTCGATGCTGGGAAGCATAATGCTGTAATTTATTCACTTGTGGTTTGGTATACGGTACAATAATGAAGGACTCTGTGCCCTCAAACTGCCTTCCTCATGGCGGAACGAGTCAATGCATCAGGTACGCACATAAGCCGATAAAGACGGAATTGAGCAGTGTTTCATAAGCGATATGTAGAAGGAGAAAGCGCCCGGGACCAAGCAAAAAAACTATTATTTATTTACAAAACAGACCCAACAGACAGCCTTAACAGAAGCAGGAAATAACCGAAGAAGAATATCTCGTGGAGGCGAAATGATGTCGGTGCAGGGGAGCCGCGGACTGTGCATGTCAAAATTTCGACTGTGAACACAGACTCTCTAATTATCCCTGCCCAGCACGTTGCCTCGGCCAGGGAAACCTCGACTGCCCGAATCACGCTGCATTTGCGGAGGCGGGATACCGAAACCGGAAACGGTGCCACGAGTAGACGGCAAGAAGCGGTACCTATTTCAGCAAAAGGTGTTACGTTTTATAAATAAGTAAACATTGTTGATAGAATAAAAAACGGCTACGGTTGAAATTTCAGCTCGACCGAGACGACGAAAAAAACTAACGTAAAATACAAGAACGGATAAAAAACAGATATTGTATCATTACCGCTATACGAACGCTAACACCAACAAGTAGGAGCATTGAGGTAAGTTAGACTGCGGCAAGATAATCTTTTAAAAAGAACAGTGACCGTTCGATTGCCAAATAGCGTGGGCAAGGTGTGTCCAGTAGGCAGATTCTAAGACAAGTCAGTGTGTGCTGGAAACAAGTATCGGTTTCAAAAGTGAGGTAACTTGGCGGGATAAAGACCAGAAATTAAGGATTTCACCAGTATCTGAACCCACTGTTCTTCACCACCGGCGGCTTTTGTCATTGTTCCCATGCGGGACT
Organism: Spirometra erinaceieuropaei; assembly: GCA_902702965.1. Classification (NCBI taxonomy): domain Eukaryota; kingdom Metazoa; phylum Platyhelminthes; class Cestoda; order Diphyllobothriidea; family Diphyllobothriidae; genus Spirometra; species Spirometra erinaceieuropaei. The sequence continues at coordinate 74,780 of CACRXP010000061.1, forward strand.
TTACGACTCCGAGCTATAAAGTAGTAAGCCAGAAATGGTTGTCTCAGCCTTCTTTGTAGGGACTTTTTTCAGCATATGTGCCCCCCTACAACCCGAGGTATAATGCCGTCGGCCAAACAACATCACCATGCCTTTCCTCACCAACACACATGCGGTAGACGCAGCGCAAGTCCACCATTGCTACAAACTAGTTCGCGCGTGTCTGCGCCAACCATTTTGTAGGGCACACGGTGGACGTCGCTTGAAAGGATGTTCGAGCTTTCAGAGTGGATTCAGGAGAGGTGAGGATAAAGCATACGCCCCGCATATCGAAGGCTTTGAGGCGCTGTAACTGAATACAAAGTGAACCTGCTTAAACTGTGCAGGCACTGGTGGATGAGGGGCAGCTAGCGAGGCGGAGGCAGTGTTGAAATAATAGATATCGTATAGCATAATTCCAAGATGTTTCAGTCGCGCTAAAAAGCCGGCTTTTGAACTTGCTTCTTTCCGGCTGTCTGCAAAAACTACACTACGCAAGGAATGAACACCTAAATGGTGCAGATTTTCCCACTGATTTTAGATGCCCGAGGTGCTTTTGACAGAAAACAGGCACAAAATATTGTTATCGTGCTCATTTGGTAGCAAATTACGTCTTCTTCAAATTTCATACCTAGGAAAAGTTGTTTACTGGTTTTAAAAGTTGCTAATCATGGGATTTTTTTAAGACTGTGAAACGTTCATTCCTAGAGCACCGTATCCGTTCATGCTTGTGAAGCACGCAACATGGTCACACATCCATTGCAAAGTTTCACGAGCCAATAATATGGCATAATAGCATACAGAAGTGCATTATTTTTCTTACACGGAAAGTAGTTTGGAAATGCTAGATGCAAGTGCAACAGCAGGTGGGGTTTAAAATTATTAATGAATTGAAAAAAAGTTTTTTTTTTTAAACAGAAAGATACCCTTTCTCCAAGTACAGTGCGTGACTGATCTCATGCAATGTTGGCCAAAATTCTGGAATGCGTTTCCGATTAGGAAGGACTACTTAAGTGCGGTTGTTATAATGATTAACATGCAACATAATTCTATAACGTTTCGGACTCGCCGGGATGTCGGCTTTTGAATGCACCTCTTTTTGACCTCCTGCAGAAACCACACTCGGTAAAAATGACTACTTAGGCAACATGCATTTTTTCTATTGATTTTTGATGGTCTTATAAATTCAAACATATTTTATAGAAAACATGCACAAAATATGCCTTATTTTGCTCATTTGGAAGGAAATCACATTACCTTCATATTTTATGTCCGAAGAAAGTGTGCATTCAGGTTTTAAAAAAGTTTCCCTATTCCCGAATAATTTTCAGCCTGATCTGCTATTGCATCAGCGTTTGCCAGCTTCAGTCTACAAGGCGCATGCTTTCCGCGTAAGGAAAATCATATACTCCTCTCTGCCTTTAAGAAGATACCACACAGAGTTCATGAAATTTTGCAATTGATCCGGACTGTGTTGTACATATCATGAGGAGCATTAGTAAACGGACATGTGCGGTCTTGCATGCATGGACGTCGCAGCCTTAAAAATCTCATAATTAGAAACTTTTTAAAAAACCCAAGTATACACTTTCTTCGGGCATAAAATATGAATACAATGTAAGTTCTTTTCAAGTGAGCAAAAGAAAGCATATTTTTGTGCATGTTTTCTATAAAATGTATTCGAATTTATAAGACCATCGAAAATCAACGGGAAAAATGCATGCTACTTAAGTAGTCATTTTTTACCGAGTGTGGTTTCTGCAGGAGGTCGAGAAGTAGTGCATTCAAAAACCGACATCCTGGCTAGTCCGAAATTCTATAGGATTATGCTGCATGATAATCAGTATAACAACGTCAGTTACGTAATCCTTCCTAATCGGAAACGCATTCCAGAATTTTAGCCAACATTTCATGAGATCGGTTACGCACTGTATAAATTTAGAGAAGTCGCAAATTGCTACCTAAGGAGTGAAAGAAAGAATATTTTCGCGCATGTTTTCTATAAAATGAGCCCAATATCTTCTTAACGACACAGAGGAATAGATTATTTTCCCTATGCGGCAAGTATATGGCTTGTAGTTTGGAAATCCTTAATGTAAGTGTAACGGGAGGTCGGGTTCAGAACTATTCGGGAATCGAAAATGTTCTTAAAAACCAAGACACACCATTTTCTCGGGTATAAAATTTGGATATGACGAAATTCTGTTCCAAATAAGTAAAAGAAATAATATTTTTGGGCATCTTTTCTACAAACTATAAGCGCATCGAAAATAAATAGGGAAACTCATGCCACTCGGATTTCCATTTGTTACAGTGTATTTTTCACAGACAGCCAAAAAGAAGCTCGTTCAAATGACAGCGTCCCGGTGTGACTAAAATGTCTTGGGATTATGCTGTGTGATAGTTGATATCACAACCCAAATTAATTAATATTTACGGATCAAAAACACACTTCAGAACCTCGGGAAACATTTCATGTGATAGCACATATGATGCAACGCTGGATCCTATTGCTAAAACCGGCTTCAAAGCAAGATAAGAAAACAACGGAGTGGCCCAGACATGCGAAACGCTTGCGTCTGTCGTCGAGCAGGGTCGGACGGCGTATAAATCTGATATAGTACGCAAATAAAATCAATAGAAGGCGTTTTCTTATATAAAACGAGGATTCGAAACTCTCAGCCTCGGTCGGCGCTCGATACATTTGAAGCAGACATGCCACAGAGTTTGTGGGGCACAGCGAGCTTCTTTTGGTAAATAGATCACGATGAGTCCCCTGGTTCATTAAGTGTTGTTGCCTCTAGGTGCTGCGAACTGTGAAAGCTGTGTGACTGTTTATTCTGCACGTTTTCATTCGCTGAACTCGTGGCGACCTCAATGACTGCACCTGCTACCCACCAACCCTGGACACACCGATTTGATCCCTAAAGAGACACACAAATGTGATCTTGTTTAAAATCGTCTTTTGGAGGCATTGTGATGACTTCCACTGGAAATAGACAGGTAACACTCCTTGTAACTAAACCATGAGAAGGATAGCTGGAGTATTTTGGGCATGCTATCCTTCAAGGTCAGCGTGGCTATCCTACTGGGGGCGATGCGTAGGAAATCAGTTGAAAAGCTGGCTCAAAACATTTCGCAAAGACCATGATATGATTCCTGGAGTCTCAGTAGACAGCCTTTCACGCTGGATTCGCAAGATCCGCAAGAGCGGGCAAAACGGAAACATCAGCTGCGTCAAACGGGGAAATTGAGGAGGGACTATTCTCGATTTTGGTTGCGTGGATCTAAATGGCGTCTCTCCTTTTAGCCATGACCTTACGCAATAGGAGAGGACTGGGAGGGAAGATAATACTGAAGCAAGTTTATCAGCCCCGACCATGGCAGAAGGGCGCACTTTACCGACCGGCCGTGTAACCCTCGAGACGGCGCGCGGCACACATGAACCTATCCCGACGTCGTAAGAGTCGTGGCTCAGAGGGCTGACAACTAACGGGATAACTGAGTCCCTCTCGGTATTGAAGGTCAGGCTACAACGGCTACCTGGTGTGGTCTTTATGGCATTTCACTTGTGAGATCCCAGTCACCTTTACTGTGGTCTGGTACACACTAAATTGGAACCAGGTCCTGTGCAGCACGCGCAGAGGGAACTCATCGATCGTGTTACGAAACTCACTCATCCCGTTGTGCCTTGGGGCCCTCTCTCGAACCCAGCCGGCAGCCGCACAGCGGCGCACGATATATAGGCAGAATGTTAGTACCGACAAAACAAGGGAGACTGGAATGGCCATTTCCGGCTTATTAGTCGTCGTCAGTCAGTCATACGCAACCCCCCACCCCCCCCCCCGGAGTGTGAAACACCCGAGGCTCGAACTCGCGACCTGGTAGTTAGAAGTTCACGCCTCTAACCGCTGGGTCACGAGCCCGTTGCCCTGTCGGTTTCGATCGGCAATATACAATGATAAGGGGCGCTCACCGACCGTTCTTACGGAACTCACTCGTTCCGTTGTGCCTTACGGGCTCTCTCTCGAGCCCAACCAGCAGCCACACAGCGGCGCATGATATAGGCAGAATAGTATTACCGACAAAGACAAGGGAGACTGGAATGGTAATTTCTGGCCTATTAGCCGTCGTCAGTCAGCCATTTCAGTCTCCCTTGTCTTTGTCGGTAACACCATCCTGTCTATATTACGCGCCGCTGTGCAGCTGTTGGTTGGGCTCAAGAAAGAGCCCCTAGGCACAACGGGACGATGGGGTTCCGTAACACTATCGGTGAGCGCTCCTTCTACCGTTGTATATTCACAAACGCAACCAACAGGGCAACGAGTCCGTGGCTCAGTGGTTAGGGCGTTGAACTTCTAACTAAAGTTCAGTAAGCCAGAAGTAGATATTCCAGTCTCCCTTGTCTTCGTCGTTAATATTAATCTGTCTATATTACGCGCCGATGAACGGCTGCTGGCAGGGCTCGAGAAAGCCCTAAGGCACAATGGGACGACTGAGTTCCATAAAGCGATTGGTGAGGGTCCCTCTGCTATTATGTATACCCGGTGGAAACCAACAGCACAACGAGCTCGTGGTTAGGGCGTTGGACTTCCTCCCAAAAAGTCGCGGGATCGAGCTCCAGATGCTGCACACCTCGAGCTTGAGTATAGCTATCTGACGACGGGCAACAGGCCGGAAACGGCCACTCCAATCTCTCTTGCCTATGTCGGTAATGTTATTTGGGCCATTTAATTCTGTCAGTCACTGCGCCAACACCCATCTCTGGCCGCCCTGACTTTGTCTTGACATCGAAACATAGTGGGTGATGGAAGAGTGTGGTAGGTGCTACGCAAGTCTGCCCCACCATAAACCAGTGCCGCGTTCACTGCGCGTGACAGACGTTGTGAATCCTTCTTCGCTTAGAGATGGTTTCCTTTCGAGCAACAGCACTAGCAAAAGACAGAGATTTTTAAAAGCTTCTAACCTAGGCGTGTTTCAGGTGGTCCTCCTACGTTCTTCCGATTTTGGGGGAACTACTTGCCAGCCCACATGATAGGAGAGACACAACGGATGAGTCTTGGATTTTTCGGCACACAAGCGGTTATCCTTGCAAGTGAAGACACGTTCTAAAGGCTAAGGCTGTTCTTCCAGGTCTACACTGCAGAGCAGGAGCTCGACAGGTCGATATTCCTGACGCAGCCACATCCAGGTCAACCGGGAGCTATTCGGAGCTGATCTCGTTCATGTATTGCTCACCCCTGTGCCATCCAGGGTGAGTTCGTTCTACAGCGAGTGATCAATCTCATGAAATGTTAGCCGATATTTAGAAATGCGTTTCTGATAAGGATGGATTGCTTAGGCGGGGTTGTACTATTGAGCATCACGAAGCGTAATCCTATGGTATTTCGGACCCGCCAGAATGTTGGTTTTTGAGTGCAATTCTTTTCAACCTCCTGCAAAATCTGCACTTGATGAAAATGACCATTTAAGTAGTATGACTTTTTCACATTTCCAACTGCCTGATAAGTTGAAATAAATCTTATAGAAAACACGCACAGAACATGCTTTATCTTATTCGTTTGGTAGCAATGCACGTCGTCTTCACATTTTATACTCGAAGACAACGTACCTTTCGGCTTGACATTTTTTTAATCTTGAGATTTTCTAAGACCGCGCAATGTGCATTCATACAGCATCGTACCTGTCCGTTTAGTAATGCTCTTCATAAAGTATGTAACATAGTCTGCGTCCATAGCAACTTCTTGTGAACTCTAAATGGCATCTTTTTAAAGGCGTAGAGGAATATGTGATAATCTTTATGTGGTTAGTAAACACCTTGTAGACTGAAATCGCTACAGGCTAACGCAACGGTTGATCTAGCTCAAATTTATTCGGGAATTGAAACTTTTTTCAAAGCCTAAATATATCCCTTCTTCGGGTAAAAAATGTGCTACCAAATTAATGAAATAATGCATATTTTGTGCGCGTTTTCTATAAAATATGTTTGAATTTGCAAGGCCGTCGAAATCCAATGTGAAAGATGCGTGCTACATAAGTAGTCATTTTTTACCGATGCGGTTTTCACAAGAGATGAAAAAGAATTGCAGCAAAAAGCTAACATTCTGGCGAGTCCGGAATATCGTATGATTATGCCTCGTGATAATTAATATTACAACCCCACCTAAGTAATCCCTCCTAATCAAAAACACATTTCAAAATCTCGGATAACATTTCATGAGATCAGTCACTGACTGTATGGCCTATAGTCACGACCGTCCCCACCAATTTCTAACTATTAAAGCTCTGTTGGGCAGCGGACGAAAACGTTTGAGGTCGGTGACTCCGACCCCAAATGCAACGGATACGGTCTCTATCAAAGGATGACGGACATTTCAGAAATACTTAATGCCCCATGGGTCGACTGAGTCAGTATTGACGAGTTAGGAGGTGGAGAAAGGGATGTTGTTAGTTCTGGCATAATGTACGAAGGAGGACCTGTTATAGCGTAAACCAAGGTACCGCAAAAGTGTTCATATTCAAGGAACTTACTTGAACAGGTAATAAATATAAGATGCTTAAGAGGCATGTGAAAGAGGAAGAACTTACAGAAAGGCAGGTGTTTTGAGGAGTTGCGGACCGCCGAACTCTTGCGGGTATTGATGGGCAAAGAAGTAGTAGACATGGCCGACAAAGATACCGACGAGCTCCATCAGAGCACTATAAGTAGACAAAGGTTAGGAAAGAGAGAGTAAAACGGATCCCTACCTTCCGCGAATGATGATATTGAAGACCACAAGTGCCCATGGGAAGTAGATTGCCTTGAATTGGGTGCCAAACCAAAACTGGACGACTGCCTCCCGGTTCATCTGGCACCACACGTACATGACGCTGAGGACCATCGGCTCAAAGAGCAGCTGTACAGGAAAAAAATCGTTATTCCATGAGATTGAAGGCGATCTGGTAATTGGTACCGAGTTACTCATGCATTTTAAACGGATAAACTAGTCAGGATGTCGAGTCTTGCTGATTTAGAAGGCGGCAAAGTCACATAAAATCAGCTTCGCTCTGGTCAAAAGCATGTCACAGGAGATAGAAGGCTGAAAACTGAAACGGTAGCAAGGCCAAGTTACTTGGACTTTGCAAGGTACTAAAAATGGAAGGGGAGGAACTGCGGAGATAGTGATTTAGCTTAAGTCGCCCAAGTATCCTTTCATTTATCTGCGGACTAGTGCACGAGCCAGATAGACGCTGCCATGACCACTGAGAGATGTCCATAGATCTAATAAGAAGCGCCATTGCTTTAGTTCAGACAACTTACAATTCGAAATCTAAATATTCGGTCAATGGCATTGTTTTTGATTAGGAGGGATTACTTAGGTGGGGTTGTAATATTAATTATCACGAGGCATAATCATACGATATTCCGGACTCGCCAGAATGTTAGCTTTTTGCTGCAATTCTTTTTCATCTCTTGTGAAAACCGCATCGGTAAAAAAATGACTACTTATGTAGCACGCATCTTTCACATTGGATTTCGACGGCCTTGCAAATTCAAACATATTTTATAGAAAACGCGCACAAAATATGCATTATTTCATTAATTTGGTAGCACATTTTTTACCCGAAGAAGGGATATATTTAGGCTTTGAAAAAAGTTTCAATTCCCGAATAAATTTGAGCTAGATCAACCGTTGCGTTAGCCTGTAGCGATTTCAGTCTACAAGGTGTTTACTAACCACATAAAGATTATCACATATTCCTCTACGCCTTTAAAAAGATGCCATTTAGAGTTCACAAGAAGTTGCTATGGACGCAGACTATGTTACATACTTTATGAAGAGCATTACTAAACGGACAGGTACGATGCTGTATGAATGCACATTGCGCGGTCTTAGAAAATCTCAAGATTAAAAAAATGTCAAGCCGAAAGGTACGTTGTCTTCGAGTATAAAATGTGAAGACGACGTGCATTGCTACCAAACGAATAAGATAAAGCATGTTCTGTGCGTGTTTTCTATAAGATTTATTTCAACTTATCAGGCAGTTGGAAATGTGAAAAAGTCATACTACTTAAATGGTCATTTTCATCAAGTGCAGATTTTGCAGGAGGTTGAAAAGAATTGCACTCAAAAACCAACATTCTGGCGGGTCCGAAATACCATAGGATTACGCTTCGTGATGCTCAATAGTACAACCCCGCCTAAGCAATCCATCCTTATCAGAAACGCATTTCTGAATATCGGCTTAATTAACAAACTGTCCATGCAACCTTTTTATAAAGTACGATTATTCATAGATGTTTTGGAAGATTTTGAATAATATACATTGACCCAACTGTGAAAAACTCGGTGCCTCGGTGGGGTTCGAACCCACACAGTAAGGCGAAGGTTTTAGTACAGCCAACGCTCTAACCACATGAGCTACGAGGCCCCGCCGGACGACGCGAGTTTAATCACATTTGGGTCATGTTACCCGCCCAACCTACTGTAAAGTCAGGAATCCACCAAATCAATATAGGTCAATATGAGTTATTCAGGAATCTGCCAAAGCATCTATGAACTACGTGAGCCTGGTAGTCATCAGATGTGGTGGATTCCAACGTTGCAGTAAGTTGGGCGGGTAACTTGACCCAAATGTGATTAAAATTTCGACGTCCGGCGGGGTCTCGTAGCTCCAGTGGTTAGAGTGTTGGCTGTACTAAAGCCTTCCCCTTACTGCGTGGGTTCGAATCCCACCGAGGCACAGAGTTTTTCACAGTTGAGTCAATATGAATTATTCAAAAATCTGCTAAAACATCTATGAATAGTAATTCTACATCAGGTGTGGTCCTCGCAGGTGTCCGGAAGAAATTAATCATGGCGTGATTGAAATTTCATGGGATAATACTGTGCGATAATCAATATTGCAAACCTACCTACACAATCCTTCCTAATTGTAAACGTATTCAAAATTTCGGTCAACACTTCATGAGACACGCCAGTTACCGAAAGCTGGTATGGAAGCACCGAAATTGACTTAAAATCCTTAAATGCCCCATTTCGTAGAAAGTGCCACACCGTGAATGCAAAACCGATAAATTCTACTGATGCTCCTCCAACCAAGGTGATTCCGTTAACAAAAACCTACTATTCGCCATAGCTTTCCAATGGATATGCAAAATTGGTCATCCTTCCAAAAGACAAATTATAAAACAAATTCTTTTGTCATTTTTTTATCATGTTCGGGTCCTTCATTGCCGTATATTTTCGTGGGGAAGCAAACCTTAAATCTAGAATGTCGACAAATGCCAGACATGATACGTGCCGGAGAATCGATGATGGTTTAAAGTTAAGAGGAAATGTCATTCGCACGGTTCTTAACATGGCATTTTCGATGTCCTTCGATCGTACAATGTAGTAGAAAAAGTCATATAATTCGTCAATATATCCCGAAGAAGGGCTACTGTAGAGATAAAGTGACAACTCAGATGCATATGAAGGACGAAAAGCAAAAATCTACCAAGAGCGATGACACAAAAGTATCGGTAACTTACGTAGAAGCCCATAAGAAAGCCAATAAACTAATAGCTAAGGAAAAAATTTTGAAAGAGACTAATATGTAGCTGAGCAGTCATATTTGCAGGAGGTAAATTACTCAATCAGAGGGGGGAGTCGCTGAAAGCTCTCCATAGACAGTTGACCTAGTACATCAAGCTAGTTTGCTCAGCGCATGAAGTAACTGATTTCGAAACAAAATTCAGGCAAATTTCCACCCTAAATATGCTTTCAAAGGATACGGTCAGAGTAATCCAGTTAACGAGTAGGAGGAAGGCGTATTCCGCAGGACGTCCGCTGAATTCGACTAACAGATTGGGTCAGACAAGAGGACCTACCAGTTTCCAACCGGGACGAATATGTGTACAAAAAGTAAAGGTTAATAAGGAAGTGGAATCCAGTTTGGGGTGTTACTGGATAAAAGAAGAGAGCCGTCACTGGCCGCCATATCTGATGAGGTGATTGAATTGCGGGTCAGTTTATGTACCTGGAAATCATAGAAGAATTTGTTCCACTCCAATATAAGCGAAAACAGGCTTATAAGGCCTAACTTTCCGAGAAGAGATAGAACAACGGTTCCAGTTAACCAATACCTCGTTAACCGAGGTATACCGTAATAAACATCAGAAAAGTCATTCCCAACCATAACTTCTAAGGGAAGGGCTCTCCACCAACAAACCGAATAATTCGCAATAGCCAACCACGCGCGAAGGACGAGAGAAGTGACGAATGAACATCTGAATGGTTGGAATTTACGCCAGTTAAATTCAGCAACCGTGAAAGCAAACCTCAGTATACCCATAACAGCGGCAGTTGTTAAGGTAAGAAAAAAAAGAAGACGGTAGATAAGGGCGTGATGGCGAGTGCAGCTGGGAAGGAAAAAGAAAGGATATATTACCTCCAAAGCCTCAGCCGTGAACCGTCCGCTACCTCCCCCCCATTCGGTTGTATAAGTCACTCCCTTGTCTTTGAAGGCTTTCGTTCACTTTTGATTTGTTTCTCTACATTTTCTTGTACACCTGACCTGCCTGTACATTTGTTTGACTAAACGAAAATACACATTAACTACGCTGCGGCGGTCAACATGTGTTCTGGTTTCGAGTGTGTTGGACGTCGTTATTTCTTGGCGTGCGCTTGCCACCTCTCAATATTCTTAGCAATTCGTACGTGCTGACGGAGACTTCCTCCTCAAAGCCGACTTCAACTTATCATCGCGGAACCTAGAGCCTCCCTTCAACCAGTTCCTCATCGGGACACTATCTCTCTACTTGATAAGATTCTACTTTACGTGAGCCTAGAACATTCTTTTTCTGTTTCTTTCAATCTGTACATTCTTTTTTTGTTGGTAAACACAATTCCCCCATTTAGAGTCAGTTTATCCTGCATATATTACTGTTTGTAGTTCTTAACTCCACGTTTCCTCTACATCTTGTATTTGTCGTTAATCCCCCTCTGTCCTCCTTGTTCTCTATTAAGGAATATACAGTGTCCCCTAAATAATATCTTTATTGCATATCCTAAGCTCTTGGATTACTCCACTGGAAGCATGTGCAGTATCACGGAAGATTCTAATCCAGTATTAGACGACGACTCAGTTGTGGAAGCGGTCATGGGGTCACCATCATCTTTATACACGCAGCCTGCGGGGAATTCCAGGTGTTAGGATTGCTCTCCTATTACATACCCCTTTAAGCTTGTAGCGACCGTATACGTTGTGACGAAGAAGTGGAAGTTATCTTCTAACCCTATTGATCCTCCGTCTACCCAACCCTCAAACCAGCTGGATGCTACAGCGCAACAGTCAAATTGTAAAGTCCACGAAATATATCGTGTTGTCTAAAAGAAGTGGACCCTGGTGGAGTGATGGTGTTACTGCGTGTCGGTGAAAATAAGCGGTTTCTTTCCCCCTCTGCTGTCGCAACTCGCTTAAGCTATCTTCTCTCACTTTACGTCGGAACCTTCCACGGCCCTCCCCTACGGCTTCCCATAGCACTGCGTCCCCAACCGGTTGTTTAGCAGGCATGTTACCGCCACCTCTCCATCTAGTCAGGTTATCCCTCTGTTGTAACTAATCCTCTTTCTATATTTAACTATTACCATATATACTCAAATTCCTTCTGTCTCTATGCACTTGCACCGCTAAATTATTCTTTCATCTCCTTTCCAAGATGAGTGTAATGACGTGTTAAACAACTATCTTCAGCCCCATTGAGCTTGGATTTATTCCTGACGCTTCACACACACTCGAGGCATGCTAGCCTCGTCGTCATCGACTGTTAACAAACAGAACTGAACGACCCGTTCTTATTTCAAGTGACGAATTACGACTTTTGTAAGAAATTAGTGACCTAGTGCATTGTGCGTATTTGGTGACCCTCAGCGGTCTGCCTGACTCGATAAACCCCATTTTGCATCCGTTTACTTTCTCAGTGCCCTTTTGTAGACGCATTGATATGTCTTCCCTATTTGCCCTGATAAATATTTTCCTGTCTAGTCGTCTGATCGACAGTCTGCATGCATGTTTTTACCACTTCTCCAGTACCCTGAAGTAGCCATTGTTCTATCACTTTGCTGCAGTTTCATTTTCTCCCTCGCAATAAACTTTCGTCTCGAGCACCGTCTTCTATTTTCTACAGAACTCCATAAACCAATTTCTGGTGTGTTGAGTTATGGCTTTTTCCGTAACTGAATCTCCATCCGTATCTCAGATCGTGAAGAAGCGGAAGCTTTCCTCACATGAGTGACATCACTTCCCTTGACAATGCCTGTAAACTGGCATTTAATTAAATTAAATTAAATTTAATTTAATTTACTCATGATACCATTGTCACTGCATCAGACGAACATTACAATATGACAGTAGGCGAGCTTTTGTTGGAGTAGCTAGAGGCGGGCTTTTAGATAGAGTTGGGGATTTTAGTGTGAGAACCGTTTTTTACCATGCGTGTATGAGGATTCAGTCTCCCTTCATCTGGTGACGTTCCCGGCCCCATCATTATCGAATAACTGCGAAATTTGTGAGACTCCTGACAGACCGGTCTTGCGAGTAAGTGAGTGTGGAAGAAAGTTCCAAGTGTTTCTCATAATAAACTGTTTATCGTTCAAATAACTTTCGTTATTGTACACCTGATTGTTAGCGGTCATGAACGCCGGCAAAGTTAGTAGGCATTTTTCCAGCAAAAAGGAAGTGAGTTGGAAAGCAGTACGGAAAATCAGGACTATAACAGCGGTTCAGACAAGGTAACACCAACCGGATCCCCGAAAGCTCGAGTGCTACAGCACATTGTGGAGGCCTTCCTGGGTTAGTTTGCAACTTTTTAACTTCGAACAGGGCACAGGGTTTGGACCACCGAAAAAGCGTTCAGACTTTGAAACTGCTCATACGACAGAACAGTTTCAGTAGAGGGAGCCAAAGAGAGATGTAAGTAAAAAAGAGAAGTACAAAGCGCGACAAGATCAAAACACATTTGTTATACTCTCGCCGCAAAGGAGGGCAATTAATGACTGCATCTGCAATCCACCAAAGTCTTCAACCAGCCATGATTCACAAATTTGTGCTATATTTAAAAGAATTTTGGAAGTTGCTTTTAATTTTAAAATAATTACATTGGATTCTGGCCTTCCTGAAATAGACTGAATTCCCAATAACTGCAAGCTAACTATAGTAGTACGGCCAGCGACGGCACCTCGTTGGGAGATAAGTCTGGTGAGATATCCTTCGCATCCAGAACCTGTGCTCGCTCTACCTTCGCCTCCAGCAAACGACCAGCAAAGCGTGCACAAAGCGTAATTACCGCAAAAAGTGTGAGGTAGGAAGACAAGCCTTGTGTTAGGCGCGCAGATATCCAAATCAAAGTAAAACAACTCGAAAAGGAGCTTGGTGATTTAAGGACGCTCGTGAGACAGGCCCTAGACTACCAGAACGTGTCCAGTGTTAGAGTCCCAAAAACGAAGAACAAAACGCAAAAAACGCGAAAAAATATCTCCTCGGAGGCATCTTCAAACACGAGTAGCAAATCAGTAGCCAAAATTGCAGACGCCGGTAACAGCAGGACAACGAAAAAACGCAGCCGATAAGGTCCGACTCGCTTCCCACGCAAGATGTCTTAAGCGATGTCACAAAAAATTACCTGGCGCGGAAGCTATCTCGCCTAAGCCTCTTGCTGTAAGTGACGGGATTTCTCTTCTGCCTAGAGACGATATACCTGGGTCATCCAGTCTACTGTTGCCCTCTTGTTCTGGCAACCACCACGAGCGCAGTATAGAGCACGTGCTTAAATGCAAAGAGGAGTAGAGGGGAGAGGGAAACGCCATGACAGGAGTCTGAAGTCACAGCCAGACCTGATGGGTTGCTCGGGACAGTCGGCAGAGATCAAAAGTGTGCATCCAAGTGACGACTTCGCAAATCGTCGTCGCCCACCTGCAGCGAATTCACCGCTGCGGCAAAGTAAGGAGAACCATGCTCGCCAGCAGTGTCTGGTTATTCAGGGTTTGTCAGAATCGAATGCAGTCAGACCTGAAGACAGTGTCTCGGAGGACCTTGCTTCTTTCCATGATCTACTAAATCAGTTACTCCAAGCAGAGATGGAAATAAAGGTTCTGAAGGCATTCCGGATAGGAAAACGGAGTGGAGACAGGACAGCAGCACAACCACCACGCCCTCATAAAATTATGCTGGAGAACAAAGAACAGATCAAGTTGATCCTCTCTAAAAAAAAACCGACCTCAGAACACGCACACAAACAGGTTTTTTCCAACCGGACTATTCACCAGCGGAACGCCTTAAACGCCGGGAACTTGTCTTGGAATTAAAATCAAGACTGAAGGGTGGCGAACACAATCGAGCTATTTTCAAGGGGAAGGTAGTTCGGAAATATATGCCGTTTCAGTGGTGCCAGCCTGTAATACTACGAACGACGACAGCTACTCAGCTAACACAGATACCTTCGTTGAACCACCTGTTCATGGCGGCAACACAAGTGAGCGCGTAACGTCCAGTGATCTGACTGAAGCAACGCATATAAATGGAACTTATCAGATAAAGAAAGAGCTCAGGGAGCATGGCGGCCGAGATAACAGAGTAATGCTCAAAACAGTAACAAATGCAACGGGAAATTCGGCTGGTGCAAAACTGAGTTGCTTGTACACGAAGGCCCAAAAGCTTCATATCGAAACTAGACGATCTAACACTTTGCCTTGCCGAGGTGTCTCCAGATGTTTTAGCAGTAACCGAGACCTGGCTGACCAGGAGTACTAGCGATAACGAAGTAGCCTTGCCTGGATACCAAATTTATCGGAGGGACAGGGAACATCGTCAGAGTGGTGATATAGTTGTGTATGCGAATGAAGGCCTCGCAGTATCGGAAAACACCACCAAGTTTGCGTGTGGTACGGAAGCTATTTGGTTGACCATCAAGGCTACCTGTTCCCTGTTTCTCGATGTCATGACTGTCTACCGACCACCTAGGACAGATCAAATCGCCGACACTCAACTATTAGAGCAGTTGGAGTAGTTTTCCTGTCGACCTAACATCATGATCATGGGAGACTTAAACGCACCAGGAACAAACTGGAATATCCTCCAAGCGTTAGGTCGAAAATCGGCATTCGATTACCGTCTGCTGAACAAAACATTAAAGGCGTCCCTCACGCAGCATGTAATGTTCCCAACGTGAACACGTGAAGGACAAAGGGCAAATTGCCTGGATCTGGTTTTTGCGAAAACACCAGACAGCATAGACGAGATCACCTCCATGCTGCCCCTTGGCCGAAGTGATCACGAAGTGCTTATGTGGGATTATTCGTTATTCTCCATTTCACATACTCCAGACCAAAAAGACGGAATGTTTGGCGAGGCAACTTCAATCAGATGAGGGAAGACTTATCCGGTCTCGAATGGGACTCATTGTTTACGGGAAATGCCAACGATGACTGGGAGTTGTTCAAGAATATCCTTCTGCAGCTCATCAAAAACCACTGCCCACTGACTAATGTCAGACTGAACAAACGCACTGGGTGGCTAAATAGCAACCTTAAGAAAGAATTCAACAGGAAGCCCAAATTGTGGAGAAAATACTGCCTCACTGGGCAAGTTGAATCTTTCAACACCTACAAGTCACAGATGAACAAACTGAGGAACCTGATCATGAGGACGCGGCGGGAATTCGAGAAGAACTTGCTACAAACGGTAACGCAGAACCCAAAATTACTCTACAGTTACCTGCGACAAAGTACAAGGAACAGACATCAAATCCCATTAATAAGGACTACTGATGGCGTTGAGATTGCTGATAGTAGGGAGAAAGCTGCGTTATTTCCACAGTTCTTCTAATCGGTCTACACAAACGAGGCAACGTTCCTTCCCCCCTCCACAGAAGAACTGCCGACCCCAAGCGTCAGTGATATACTCTTCTCAGAAGGCATTGTCCGAAGAGAATTAGAGGCATTGAACGAATTGAAGTCGCCAGGACCAGACGAGATTCCACCCAAGCTTCTCAAGGAACTTGCCAGTGAGTTTTCCATGCTCTTTCAAACGCCATTTGACACTGGAACACTTCCTATAGATTGGAAGCTGGCGCATATTACTCCGCTACACAATGGAGGTAACAGGGCAGCGGCGACAAATTACAGGCCCATAAGCTTGACATGCATTCTGTACAAAGTTATGAAAAGGATCATAAAGAGTGAACTGATGAAATTCCTGTAAGTTCACGGCCTGCTATCGAAATGCCAACATGGGTTCCGGAAAGGAAGATCCCGTACAACAAACATTCTGCAATCTCTCCAAAGATGGACCCGAGCTCTCGACGACAGGCACGCGGTCCACATAGCCGTCATCGACTTCCAGATGGCGTTCGCCACTGTGACACACCAGAGACTCTTACATAAACTTAAAAAAATGGGGATCAGTGGCAACTTCCTTAAATGGATCGAAAACTTCCTTTTGGGTCGACGCTAGGTTGTGTGCATCTCTCATGGAAATCAGGTCCTGCTATGGTCGAGAGTGGTGTCCCCCAGGGTTCAGTACTGGGACCCATTTTGTTCCTTATCTACGTGGACGATGCCGCAAGAGCTTTAGACTGCGAAGTAGCAATGTTTGCTGACGACATGAAGATATGGAGTGTAATTCGGGGTCCTGCCGACGAAAACAGACTGCAGATGAACCTGAGTCGGTTGGAGGAGTGGTCAAACCGTTGGCTCCTGAGGTTCAACGCGGCCAAATGTAGCATACTTCGCCTAGGCAACACAGCCAGATCCGCCAGCACAAGAAACTACTTTCTGGGCGGTGCAGCCTTAAAAGAGGTCGAAGCCCAAAAGGATCTCGGTGTGCTGACGACCAGTTCCCTAAAGCCATCCACTCATTGTTCGAGAGTGGCAAAATGCGCATTGTCCGTACTGTACGCCATCAAGCGTGCGTTTATGGACTTTGACGAAGATGCTTTCTCAAAGACATTCGGAACATTCATCCGGCCGCATTTAGAGTACGGCCTACAAGCTTGGATGCCGTGGGCTGTTGAGGATCAAAACTGCCTCGAAAGGGTCCAGAGGAGAGCCACGAATTTGGTTAGGGGTCAAAGCTCCTTTCCTTATGCAATCCGCCTAGTAAACCTGAACCTCTTTCCTTTAAGTAACAGGCAACTTTGCGGGGATCTCTTGCAACCCTTCCGCATTGTAAAGGAGTTGGATTGCAGTCTGGCCTTCGAGGACTTTTTTGAATCTGCTACCACGACCAATCTCCGAGGTCATCCGTTAAAACTGCGAACTCAGCAGGCAGGGCTGGATATGCGGAAGTTCTCCTTCTCTGTTCGAGTGGTCAAACCATGGAATGCCCTTCCCGCAGATGTTATGATGTCACCATCTATACAAAGTTTTAAAAAGAATCTTGACATATTTATGTTCCAAAGTGACCAAGAGCGATGAAAAGTAGAACTCACCCCCTGTAACTTGTTTTCTTTTTGTCCTACCATTATGGGCGTGGTTGAACTATTTCAGTCCAGAACATTTATCTGTATACCACACATTTTTTACGTTGCAAATAGGGTACTCAAAGGCTTACGCCTATTTCCCTCAATAAACTGAACTGAACTGAACGATGTCTCAAAGGTTCTCATTCAATCAGACTATGACTGAATGAAACGATTCCACCCGTGAGAAGAGGGTCATCGTCGACCTTAATGATAATAAACACCTGTCGAATAAGAAGTGAAACTCCAATGAGGAAGTAACCGTTCGTGCAGCCTTCCAGATAGGGGAGAGGTTTATTATTATGCCAATTAGGATTGTGTTGAATACTGCGGTAGACAAAAAGTTTCTTTTATTCGAAAAATCGATCTCACAGTGGGGATTTTCAAACAGGCTACTCCCCGCCCAAACATCCGTATCCTCGTGAATTAGGGTCAGCGGCTGATCTCGGACTGAATGATGGCAAACGCGAACTGGCAATTTTTGAAGGAAACGTTCTTTTGAAAAACACTGTCTTTCCGTAGATCTAACTAATGATGGTGATTTCCACGGCTGTATAATTGCCATAATTTCGCGTTTAACTGAAATAGAAACTACCAAATATTCTAAATTAGGGTTCCTGTTTATGAGTGCCCAGCGCTTGTCCTCGAGGCTGGATGAACGGAAATTACATTTATCTGATATAACTTCAGAAGTTGACAGTAATAAAAAAGGTCTGGTTGACAGCATCATGATTACGAAAGGACACTGACAGGATATCAAATATTTATATGGAAGAGAAAAGACCGGCAGTTTGGAGCAGTGTTCGTGTATATAAAAGCTGCCAGAGGAGATCTGGAAGGTGACTGACGATATGGAAGCTCTCCTTATTACTATAAAGACGCGGAGTACATAAATCTTCGAAACCCGGGTTGCTTACAGAACACCGAGGACGGACGCCGACACTGAAAATGGTCTGTAGAAGAACATATAGTACATCACTATTAGACCTAACGCCATTAGTGACTTCAGCGCTCCCGGCATTTGATATGGTGGTATGTAAGCGAGATGGTCAAGGGTTGCCGCAGACTATTGTCTTCTGAATACAGCGTGTGTTAGAACCATCAGTATAATGTGAAGGACAAAGATCTGATAGTTTTAGCTTTGTTCCCCCGTGGCACCTATCAGTACAGTCGAATGATACTATCCATCTTGGCTCGGTCGAAGTGATAACATGTCATTTTTATGGAGGTATTCTTCGCTCTCTGTTTCATTTACACATAGTCAAATAAGACAAAACTTATGATAATACGACGTCTACTTATTCTCCCTGTTTTCATAATCAATCGATTCCCGACCCAATATTTGGCGCAGCGATTTCGAACAGATGTAAAAGGAGCATCGTCCCGTAGACTGGGCCTCCACACTCTCTGGCGATATCGAGAAGGTTTGGTATCAGTTCAAAGAGACAGCCCACAGACTCGTCTCCAACCACTGCCAAATCATGCGCAGAAGACTGGGGAATAGACCCCGCTGGTTGACTCCGTCCTTAAAGAAAAAAGATAAAAAAGAGGAAACTATGCTAAAGATTCCTCATTGACCGGACACCCAAGTCCATGAACAGTTACAGAGAAACCGGGTAAAAGTTGTCATCGCCAGAAATCGCGAAGTCTCCTAAATGATCTTTTGAACTGTGTTATGGTTAATCCCAAAGTCCTTTACAGGTATATGAGGCAGAGTACGCAGAACTAAGGTCCTATCCAACCGTTGCGGATGGCCGAGGGTGCAGAAATCCCAGAGGCAGCATATCTCCCTCAGTACTTCCGGTCGGTCGTGACGACTGAACATGACTTTCTCCCACCCACTTGTGCAACGTGCAGCATTGAAACAGTCCTCTTCATCGAAGCAGTCGTTCAGAAGCAGTTGCTAAACCCGAAAGACTCGGCCACCCCAGGCCCTGGTGCAATCTGGGCCAAGCTGCTGAAGGGGTTGGTCCCCAAAATGTCCCCAGTGTTAGCCTTGTTCTTCCAAACGCCATTTGTTACTGGGTACCTGCCCTCCGATTGGGGGTCCGTTACCATCACTCCGCTCTTGAGGGTGGAATTTGGGCGTCCGTGAATAACTGCCGCATTGTTTGAATTTGATTGGATTTTACTCGTTTTCCCGAGTTTTGATATTTGAGTCATCCATATCTGCCCAAAGTTGCGCCTTGTCGAAAGAAGCCGAAAAATCAGCTTAGAAGTGCAATTGACCTTCGTTCTCGCAGATCGCAGTATCAGCGACATCTTCCTCCTTCAACGAGATTTTCAGAAAGTCTCTATAATATTATTAATAATTTATTACAGATCGGTCGGTGTCCCATCAAACTTACTAAAGTATCTAGTCCAGTTTAGTTCAGATTCCAATGAATACGGACTCCAACCTGTTTCCGAAGTCATTTTTCCGTCAACGAAGCGACTGGAAACTAGTAGAAAACGAAGACTATTGACAAGCTGTCTGTGAAGCCCAAGTCGTTCCTTGACGCTTTATACTGAACCTCGTTTACAAAAAACTTTGTTTTGTGCTCAGTAAACTAGTCAGTTACCAATAAAACTTTCGCGTTATCGATTCATGCAATCTAAAAAAGACCTTGCCGAATGACATCCGCAAAGGCTTTGAATGAACTCGCAGACTTAATGGCCTTTCAGTTCTCCAAGACCTTTGAAAGTTCCAGTAAAGTGGGGAGTCTGCATACTTACTGGAGGCTAGCCAACATAAACCTCGCATATAAAGGGGGAGAGAACCTTGCCAAATATCTTCGAACCAGTGGGTCTCACAAGCATTTGTTTCAAACTAATGAAGAAAATAATAAAAAGGGACTGATGAGACATATTGAGGAGAACGATCTGCTTAGTATGTGTCAACATTGATTTAGAGATGGTCGATCGTTAGACCTGGTCTGGAATACCGTTCGTTTTCATTTAGCCTCATGCGTGCTACTGAGCGGAAAAAAATAGAATCCGTTCAACACTTTTTTACCAAGAGAATTTTAACCCCGGAACGCCGACATTTGTCTTACCAAGAACGTTGCCGGCTTACAGGCCTAGATCCTTTATGGTTCCGTAGATTACAAAAGGGACTATTTTTGCTATTTAAACTCTTATATAATCACACATTTAACCCACTCACCCCCTTAAGACATCATATCCACCCACGACGTAACAGTCACCGTGAGGTCTTTTTATTTCTTCCTCTGGCGCGTACTGTTAAATATCGTCGGTTCTTTTCTGTAAATGCAATTGCTACTTGGAATAAACTACCCATGAGTGTGAAAAATCTGCAAAATTATCCTTTATTTAAGAGAACTATTACTCGATTTTTGCATTCAGAAAAGCTCCCACAAATTTTGGGTGCTGAAAACTCTGATCGACTGTACCGTAGAGATGGCGTTTGTGGTCTCTGAACACTATGGCCGGTCTCACCAGCTGTTCCTCAACACCTCTACTTTGGCTATCCCCAACTTCATGAAAGGAATTTGACGTCCGATAATTTCCGATACCGTGCAACCTCCCCCCTTCTTGACGGTCGATATTCTACCACCGCCGGCAGTTTTTTCTCCTGAGCCCTCCAAACCATAAAAACCACCATCAACTATATTTTTATCCCTTTAGCTCAGGAGTTTTTTCACTGCTGGTCGGATTTATGTTTAATCGCTTCCCTTGACAATGCCTGTAAACTGGCATTAAATAAAAAATTTAATTTAATTTAATTTAATCCTGTCTCACTAACCTGCTCACCTCAATGGAAAGCTGAACGAATTCCTTAGAGATGGGTTTGTTAGAAGATGCAGTCTATATTGACATCAACCAAGCCTTCGACAGGGTGTCACACAGACGGCTCATATTTAAACTGCGCCAAATGTGCGTGACTGGCAATCTACTTAATTGATTGGTTGACTTCCTCGCAGGCGAACGTCAGAGGGTGCGCACTGGTGACGCTAAATCTGAGCAGGAAACCGTTCACAGTGGGACTCCGCAGGGGAGCGTTCTGGGTCCCATTCTGTTCTTGATTTATGTGAACGATTGCCTAGATTGTCTGATTTGCAAGAAGGTTCTGTTCGCTGACGATCTGAAGATGTGGATTTTGCCTGAAAAACCAGAGGGAGCGCAAAACCTACAAAACAACTTAGGTAAAGTGCAAAAGTGGTATGATGAATGACTTTTCGACCTTTAACCAATGTCAGTCTATCCGAATATGGTCTCCTTGAGGAGAGGATTTGAGATCTGCTTATCAGTATTCCATCGGAGGTCACGATCTGGAGCTTTTAAACGAGGTAAAGGACCTAGTGTGTGGATGACGTCCACTCTCGAACCCTCGTCTCACTGCGCCAACATATCAAAGAAGACTATGGGCATCCTGGGAAGGATCAGGAGATCGTTTCTTAACCTTGACGAGAAGCTTTTCGGTCGACTCTTTGGAATATTTGTCAGGCCGATTTTATATAATGGCATTCAGGCGTGATGCTCCTGGATGAACCAAGACTACACTCTCCTGGAGAAGGTGCAACGAAGGACGACTAAACTAGTCGATGGACTGAAGTGTCTACCATACAAGGAACAGCTAGAAAGGCTCAAGTTTTCTCCTTCCCTATAGGCAATACAGAGGGAACATGATCATTATCTTCAAACTCGTCAGAGGAGTAGACTGTGCACTTAACCAATTTTTTTAAAGTAGCACAAACGACAAATCTCCGAGGCCACTGGTACAAATTGAACACAAAGTACGCCAGACTTGCAGTACGGGCCAAATCCTTCTCTCACCGGATGATTGAAGATTGGGACAAACTGCCTGATTCGGCTGTCTTGGCGGAAAGCGTCGGGACAGTTAAACGAAGACTTGATGACATGTTATATCATGGTCAGACATTTACTTGATAATTCAGTTCAGTTCATTTCAGTTCATTGAGGGAAATAGGCGTAAGCCTTTGAGTACCCTATTTGCAAAGTAAAAAATGTGTGGTGTACAGATAGATGTTCTGATAAAGTGTACCGCATATCTACGAACATGTGTAGCAGCCACTCAAGTACCTCTTTTTTCTCCGGCTCCGTTTTATCGAACAATGCCCGCGACAGCTGTTGACACACGGCCACCCCCGCCGGCTAACACTGGGACACCTCCGGTCCAACTGCAGTGACTCTCGGCTGACCTCACAAACTTTCATCACCTCGCGCGCGTCGAACGTTCTGGCTTGATACCTGTGAGGTCTTGTGAACATGCGTCCCCATTTCTCCCCTAATTTGTTCAGTCACACAACCAACACTCAGCCACTCGCCCCCTCCTGCTGACCCAGACACTCAATCCCGCGTAAAAAACACACCGCGACTGACACACTGTGAACGGACGCTTATCTCTGTCGCAAGCAAACAGCCAACTTACGGCAACCTGCCCTGTATATAAAATAAAGTAGTCCTCTCAGCTCTCCGACTTCTGAAATTAGACGAAACGAACTTATTGTGCGTGAGTAAAGTTGATCTCACATCCTTGACCACCACACATGTATGCCCGTTTTTTCAGTATATGCCTGTAAATAGGGTTTTCTGAGGCTCTGCCTACCTACCTTTTATACCGAATTATATTAAATTATATTATTTTTACAGGCCAGGGAGTTTCACCTCCATCTGTAGCCAAATCACAGAAAAAAATCATTCAGAAAGAGTTAATACAGTTCCTCGAGCGGCATCACATCCTCTCCGATGCCCAACACGACTTTTGAAATGATAGTTCCTGTCTTACGAATCTGCTCCTTTCACTCCAACGCTGGAACAATGAACTTGACGAAGGCAATATGATGATTACCGTCTACATCGACTTCAAAAAGGCTTTCGACAGCGTTCCTCACCAACGTCTCTTGTACAAACTGCGCAACGCTGGAATTCGTGGACGCCTTCTTGTATGGATCCAGAGCTTTTTGGGTGAACGGTTCCAAAGAGTGCAGGCCCAGGTGCCAACAGTCCTCAGAGGTAGGCGTGGTGAGTGATGTCCCACAAGGCTCAGTCTTAGGCCCCACGTTATTCCACGTTTTCTTAAATGACTGCATCAGGGACCTAGACTGTGATACCGCGCAGTTTGCTGACGACATAAAGTTGCGGAAAGTTATTCAAAATGCAGCAAGCTGAGACCACCTGCAAAAAAACTTGCTGAGGCTCGAGGATTGGTCAAAGCCCTGGCTTATGCCCTTCAATGTAAGCAAGCCCAACATTCTTCAATTGGGCAGCTGCAGAGCCTCCAAACCCAGGACTTACTTTCTTCACGGTCAACCCCTGCAACAAGTCGATAGTCAGAAGGACTTCGGTGTTTGGATTACTTCTTCACTCAAACCAACAATGAACTGGATAAAGGCGGCTAAGTCGGCCATGTCTACATTGAAACTCATTAGGCGAACCTCTATGGGATTAGGCAAAGGCAGCTTTGCCGAAATTACGTGCGCCTCGCCATCTCTCGGTTAGCACAAAAGACAATTTTTCCCAAGGATTTGGCACTTTCGTGCGGTCTCAACTGGAATACGCCATACACACATAGAGATCTTGGACTGTCAAGGATTGTACAGTCTCATAGAAGGTCCAGAGGCGGGCAACAAAAAAGGACAAAAGGTCTGGGAGCACTGCTCTATGAAATCAAACTGTCAACCCTCAACCTATTTTCCTTTTCCTGCAGACATATACGCAGTGATCTGATACTAACCTTCCGCATCATGAGTGGCCTGGACTGTTGCTTAGTTCCCAGCGGTTATTTCACTCAGGCCAACACACCCCTTTTGCGCGGTCATCCCCTAAAACCACGCGCAACTAGAGCAAGGATAAACGGACGAGAGTTTTTTTCAGTGACAGATTGGTTGCAGCGTGGAACGCCCTGCCTACTGATGTTGTACCCTCCTCCTGCGTGAATTCACTCAAGTGTAGACTCGACGCGTATCAAGCTGACCAAGTACCGTCCGCACACGCACTCTGATAACCTCTCGCCAACTCGTATATGCTCATACCACTCGCAACGAGTGAGTAGTAGTTCATATTTACTCCTTTTCGACTAGCAGACAGTTACGTGCTTTTCGCACGCAATTACGTACACAGTCTCCCTCCCTCCCTCCATCCCTCTCTCTCTCTCTCTCTCTCTCTCTCTCTCTCTCTCCCTCTCTCTCCGGAGATTGGGATTTTTCCAAATAAGGTCTGATTCTGATAGTGGGCGCTCACCGATCAGGTTACGGAACATGCTCGTTCCGTTGTGCCTTGGGGCTCATACTTAAACCCTCGCAGGCAGTCGCACAGCGGCTAATAAGCCAGAAATGGCCATTCCGGTCTCCCTTGTCTTTGTCGGTATTACCTTTCCAAGGTCTGATTCATTGCGAAAAAGCCCTTGCTCCTTGTAAAGGCTGCAGAAGATAAATCGGCTAACAATAAACAGGACAATATAATTTTTGTATGAACAACTAGATGACAGCATTAAAAGAACGCAAGGACCAGAGCAGTAAGGTTAGGGATCGAATTTTTGAAATGCAAATGGATAAAAATCAGATTTATGCCTAAGTTGCTTTATGGTAACCTGCGGAGGAGCACATGTAAGAGAAATCCGATCTTCGTTAGGAGAGACAATGATAACCACGAAATATTAGGGAAGGAAATTAAGGTTGAGCATTTCTCTCAACGCCTCGAGTATTTTCGCAAACTTTATGCAGTTTGTTCTTAGCATTCACAAGAATACAGGTACTTCAAAAACCGAAATCATTTTTCTCGAGGTGAAGTAATTGCAGAGACCCATTAAATTGGAGAAAAAGTAAATCTTCTGTTCCAGACGCGTCTCTAACACAGCACGTCTTTGAGTTCTCCCAAACACTGGGTCATATTCGGCGGCAAATCATTCGCTGTACTGAGGCTTTGCTTCCAGACAATAAAATATTGGATTAAACGTTCCTATCAGCACATGGTTCCTTGCTGATAGCGGAATAACGACTTACGCCGTCCTCAGTGATATGCCTAATTTTTCAACGCATAAGACCCATTCGCCAACGCGCCAGTTTTAATAGGTGCCCTGTCGAAGTCGTCCGCAAAAAAGTAATCAGCTGGTTCCACGTATTAAGAGACGGATACGGTGACAGAGCCGAACGCAGGGAGAGGGCAGGAAAAGTATGACGTTTTGCATTAATTAAGTCCCAAAAATCTACTCACCTTCCTAGAAACCACTCGTGCCAGGCAGTGACACAGTAAACAGAAGTAATTGGCCTCACGCTGTCCACGTTGTATGTCTGCCTGATGAAAATTGAATCCAAATTTCGAAATATTCGTTTCTTTTCTTTTCGCCGGTCCGCGAATGTCGACCATCAAGCAATTAGCACACCAAGTGCGACGACCCCGGATAAAAGGGGGAGTCGTGAATGTTTATAGGTATGCGGTAGCATGGTGACTGCATCCTATAAATACTGCAGCCCCTTATGCATGAACCCCCCGTATCTGCTTTTGTCTCCCATGATGAGTTCGAGCAGGAATCCGAAACGTCAGGCTAATAAAGCTCTTGTCCCAGCGATCGTGTATCCTTCTTCAAGACCTTAACAGCGGCCTACAGACCTGGTGTCCTTACGGACGTGATGACAGTTCACCGAAACAAACTGCTACCACCACCGCAGCTTCAGTAAACTTTGTCAACCAATAAGTGGGACAAAATTTAAACCATGTTAGCAACCAGAGCAATCAGACTTGAAATACGTTCAAATTCTTTGAATTTGTCTTTTCGGTGCAGTCTTTAACAAGAGAGTAGCCCCTGAGTCTAATTTTTCATAATTCTTGTTGTGCCAGAAAATGACTTCTTAAATAACGACCTAATTTTCAGATCAATCTTATACTTTGAAACATCATTTGGCTAGATTGCCTCGCCACGACACTATCTTAAAATCAACTGCTGAGTCATACATAAAGCGGGTTTGCTAAGACTTGGCGCTGTCGTCCAAGCACAACGGCAAAAGTGAGCAACAGTAAACAGTGATAGTTCACGTTAATTATACCTAATTGAACTGCATGGCGTTCTATGCTACGAATCAGTGAACCCTAACCCGCGCCGGTAACCCGTAATACCTGTAAGGCGATGAATATCGGGGTTGTCTAATTTATCCACGTGGTCACTGGCGTACTAGGCCCACACAGTGAACTTGCTGGTTGACATAGCAATGTTGGCCTCGAAGTACTCTTCGTATATCGTGTTCTTTTGTAGCATCCCATTTGCCCTTCATAGTGTAGGACTGGTAATTATCGTCGGAGTTTGGTTGTTCCTTAGAGTTTGTGGCCGGTTTATCAGAATTTCCGAGCTCTACGACGGAAGCGTAAGCGTCTCCTCAACATGAGTTAAACCAGTATTCACCATGCAGTCTGCAATAGAATGACATAGAGAGTGGATGACTTTGGTTAATTAGTCAACTTAAGTGGTGAACAGAAGGAAAATTCAAGCAAACAACGGTTAGGAGGTCAGTAAAAGAATCACGACGAGAGAGATTGATGCGGATGAATCGGCTGGTCGATGGCTGATTCAGTAGAGTAAATTAAATTGTCGGCCGTCCAGGCGTTGACCACCAACACCGTAACCAGAAAATCGAAAACGACAGTAGTTAAATTAACCGCCGCTCTTAACCAATGACCCTAACACTTCTATCTACCCTGGCGAGCATTTTTCGAGACTAAGCGAGAGGTCACGAAATATGATGAAATCAGTAAATTTTGCTTCGATTGCACACTTTTGCCTTTTTCTGGTATAATTATATTTGAAAACAACTTGTTACTTGGAGCTGTTAAGAGTTTAATAGTTAGGGAGGTGCTTCACAACTTGGTTCAACATTTCTTTCATTGAAACGTTGGGGGAATCTCTCTGCTTGATCTGACCACGGACATTAGCCTGAAAACTGAACAACAGGAATATTAGGCTTATTATTTAAAAACGCTACTTAACAAAATTTAAGTACCAATTTCAGCTCGCGCTAAGTCGTGTGATGTCTGATTTAGTAATCACAAGTTGACTGCGCACAGTGGGACAGTTCGAAAAAATGAAAATGCAAAGGGGCCTAGAAAGGGTGCTGAGACCTTAAGAATAAGGATCTGTTAGAATATACTAATTGAAGTGTGTAAGCTCTATTTGATGATGGCGAATGAGAACCTGTGTCTTTACATCGGAGCTGTCTGATAGCACGAAAGTGCTGATGCCGGTCGAAGTTTGCTTCTTACTCAGATAGCGAAGCCATCGACCCGCTGTTAGGATGAATATGACCGTTCATGCGAAGACTTTAGTTTAAGAAGACCGCAAAAATGCCGTCGATTCCGGCTACTGTCCGGATGCATCTATCCAGCCGTTTTGAGAGAACAGTGGAGCGACTGGTGGAATAAGCACATCAGAGTAGTAATCAGTGGATCATTAATTCAGATGCGTAACGAGTTGCTGAAAAAGGACTAGTACCACGTATCATCCCTAGAAGTACTTTGTAGGGTGCTGAAAAAGTTCATGGTATCTCAAAGAATAATTGACATGAAATCTTATTATCCTGCGCAGTCTTATCCCCAACTACTGGCGTCGTTTCTTGTTTGTTATTTTCAGTTAAACCGCGTCTCCAGGCTGTCACATCTACTGCTTATCGCCCTCTATATTCAAAATAACCTCCTCTCATATTCAGCAGACGTTGAAGGCGCAAACCTACGTTTTGGCGTTTCTAGGTCTAAAGTTGAAGATATTAGAAGTTCTTTGTGTGCTTGCCTCGACATGAATTTCAAATTTTCATATACAAACGCAAACGACGACGCTTACAGTTAACTACACAGACGTAATCCCAGCGTCTCCTGGACTCCCCTCAGATTCCGCCTGCTCTGACAATCCCTGCTGACAGGTTTTAGCCTGTGTTTGAGTGCATGCGCGACTTTCCTGAAATAGGTGCTCAGTGCACCTGATAGTCTCAAGGCTTACCCAATGAGAGATAAGCTCGGTAGAGCACTTCAGCGGTAAACACGTGCCCTGCCGATGACTGTGGGGGCTGTATGACCGTTTGCGCAGACGTCCCTTGCCGCACCCGAGTAGAAATCGATTAGTTTCACCTGATTTTGCACAAACACAGCTGTCAACTGTCAGGTGACTCTAACGAGATCCATGCGTCGAACTTCATGGGAACACTTACAAAGAGCTATGCGTCTGGTTTGTGTTTGCCGAATAAGTAGGCAGAAACAAGGTTGTGGGTTATCGCTTTCCAAATTTCTTTATGCTTGCCGAAGTTTATCTCTGCTCTCACTTCCAGCAGGCGAAATTAGTTCTTTTCTAACCTGCGTTCGGTATCATCCGGACAGATAAATTCCTTCGCCTGTCTGTAACCTCTAAGGGGAAAAACACCGCGAGGTGTAACTTCAATCTTCCCTGAAAGCAAATGGACTTTTACGGTTGATTCTACGGTGAGCGCGTGAAAACCATTGGGCTTCAGCGTATATTCATGTTTGGAAAAAACCGTATCAACAAATTGGATAATCCCTGGTAGAAACCGAAGGGGGATTTAAGCCAAATATACGGAACTCCATAACAATACCAAGCATTCGTCAACGGTGAGATTTAGAGTAATTATAAGGCACGAAAAAATAACCCCCCAGGCTTCTCTGAAGGATATTTTCAACTTCTTCGCCCCGATACAATGAAGAAGGTATTATGAAAAGCTTTCCATCCCAGATGAGGTGGCAGGATTCGATTCCGGACACGGAATTATTGGAACGGACCGGAATGCTTGGCATCCACGCACTGCTGGCAGTCCACCTCGTGGGGATGGATGACGAGGGCCTACACAAGCGACTGTTCTATAGCGCTGTCGCTACGGGTGCTGGCCTACAAGGCGGATAACAACGACGCGACAAGGACAGCCTGTGAACCTCCATTAGGGATCTTAAAATCAGTCCGGCGACCTGAGAGAACCTCGTCCAAGGCCTACCAGCGTGGCAAAGAACAGAGAAGACTGAAGCAGCAATTTACAAAGACAACCGGACCGCCGCTGTCTACTCCAATAGAGCGGCTCGTATGTATAAAGCGCCTCCCACCTACAACGATAACACCCAGCCCCTTCCATCGCATTCACTCTGCCAACAAACATTCTGGGCGCTGATCGGCCTCGTCTGACATCTCCGACTCCGATCTAATAGCAGCCCGACAACTCCACTTGCTGCCTCGGCGAACGCCTCCGTGGTCACCCCCTGTACCAACGCCCGCGATGGTGACCACCATCCCACTCCTAATGCCCCGACGCCCCAGCGGACGTCGTCGAACCCCACCACCTCTATGACTCCTGTCACACCACTCGCGACGACGGCGATGACGATTGCTACCCCTTTAACCCCTGCACCACCGGTTAAAGTTCTCCAGACGTCCCGTCAACCACTATCCTCACCGCCACCGCCGCCGCCGCCCCACCTTTGACAATTTGGACTCGATCAAAGCCTCTCCTCATCGCGATCGCACCTTCACATCCCGTATCGGTCTGGCCGATCACATGCAAATCCATCGCACGGAGACTGACGAACCAGTGCCCAGGACGCCCACACGGGGCTAAATCATGCGTATGCCACGCGCAGACGGGTTTACCTTATAGAAGCGAACAGGCGAGTTCTAGGAAACAGTTCAGAAGATGAGGATGCGACCACTGGAACAAGAAATTTATTGGTCTGGCGTTTTGTATTCGCGCTCAAACTCATCACCAGAAACAGTCGCAGATAAGGGTAATGGTGGCACAGTGAGTATAGTATTTATAGCACGTGGCTGCCGTGGGGCCATATGCGTACTGTGATTAACAGCTCTCGCAATCACGGCTGGGGTTGTAATTGATGCGATGATGGCTTGTCAGTCCGCGTCCGATTCGTTAATTGTCGCGATTCCGTCATCCGTGTTGGATGCTGGTATGACGATTGCTCGACAAATTGGCTCACTGTCACTGGGATAATTGCTCGCCCGCACCCTCTCCACATGACGAATTCTCCTGCCCAGGGAAAATCGCAGCACGGAATACGGTTAGGGGAGGTTACTGCGCTTGTTTATGGATTGCGGGCCCGAGAACCATGACTCGAGCAGCTTGAGGCTCACGCGGTTGTCATCCCTTGCGAGGATTCCGGCAAGCGAATAAAATACTCCTCCCAACAATCGAGGTACTTCCTTCCTGACTAATTAATTTCCTAAAACTTTGGCAAAATAGGAACAGCTCAGAGTGCTGCGGGTCCTTGATGCGTACGCCGTCGCGGACCTCTACTCTTTAAGCGATAAGTCCTAGTGTGGTAAACAGATGCTTGCGGTCAGAAACACAGAAAGAATGAGGGCAACGCAGCCCTGTGATGTCCGTTTACTGCATACCAGAAGAATCTTACTAATAATCGAGGAAGTAAAAGGACCGACCAACGTCAGGCAGCCATTCTCAATCTCACTAAAAGTCAGAAAGGGTGGTTATGTGCGGAAATAGCAGCGCACAAAGGACCAACGGATTGACAGACCTCGGATAGTAAAGTACTGTATCTGGCTAATCGCATGAAATGTTAACTAAAGTTCCAAAGTGTGTTTTCCATTAGAAAGGATTACTTAGGTAATGCGATAATATGAGCAATCGTGGAGAGTATTCCCAAGGTATTTTAATCACGTTTGGATGCCGGCTTTCGAATTTGCCTCTGTCTGGTCGTTTGCTACGGCTACACTTGTCAAAATTGCTACTTAAGTAGGATGAATTCTTACCACTGATTTTAGATGCCCTTGCAAATATGAATACATCTCACAGAATATTGTTTGCTGTATTTAGATTGATGGTAACAACGTCCTCTTTAAATGTCACACTAAAAGAAAGTGTACATTTCGGTTTTAAAAAAGTTTGTAACTATGAGATTTTTTAAGACCGCGACACGTCTTTCCATGCGAAATCTTATCCGAACTTTTATTAATTATCTTTATTAAGTACACAATGGGATCTACATCCATTACACAACTTTATGAGCCCTACGTAACGTCTTCCTAATAGTGCAGAAAAATGTATGATCTTCCTTACGCCGAAGGTACGCAGCGTATGGCTCAGGAAAACTACGCACAAGCGCAACTGCTTGTCGGGCCCAAAAGTATTACGAAATTGGAAAAACTTTTTTTAATCAGAAGATACACTTCCTTTAAGTATGGAAATGGAAGAAGACGTAACCTTCTATCAAAAGGGCACAAAAATATTTTGTGAGCGTTTTCTACAAAATATGTTTGAATTTATAAAGACATCGACAATCAGTGGTAGGGCTTCATGCTACTTAAGTAGCCATCTTTGCCGAGTGTGACTTTTTCAGGCGGCCGAATAGAAGCCTCCATCCTGACGTGACAGAAGTATCATGGGATTATGCTGGACAATAATCAATACTACAACACCACCAAAGTACTCTTTTCTAATAGGAAACGCATTTCATTTAGTTTGTAATGACGGTAGACTTGCGCCGCATTTGGCATATTCTCCACCCTCCTGAGCCCGGTGCCAGAACAGAGTAAAGCGGACTGGGGAGAGAGTCAGATTCAGGTGGCTGGCGTGGCGGGAGTCCGCGCCTAGGCGTGCCATGACATCTCATTCATGACAGTTATTGTGGGAGCGCAGCCAAATAACGCGTGCCGCACCCGTAGAAGCAGACTCAAAAAACTATTTAACAAGCGCACGTTTGCCTGCGATAAATCATGGTCAGACCAGTATGGGAGTAATGAGTGATGAGAGAAGTCGATTCAATCTCGTCTTTTCAAGCATATGGAGGGTGGATGTGTGGGAAGATGCTAATGAAGGGCAGTGCGTTAGGAGGAAATTGGGGTCGGGGGGAAGGAAAGGGGGTGGACAAGGAGTAGTTCGTGCACCTAACAAAGATTTGGCCACGGTAAGCGCGGAGCTTACGCGTGGTGCTTATGTGCTCACAAGACAGGCTTACGCAACCTGTTGAGAGTCCCTTCTGTGTTGCCAGCAGAGGCTAACCCGAAGGTCTAGGGTAGTTAGGTGGAACCTCATACATCACAGGAAAGGTTCGTTGTGCCCCAACTATTGTAAGGATGTGGTTTGTAGCCGGGGTAGGTTTAATATACAAGACTCACTACCACATTTGCCCAAGTAGGCGTTGTTGGATTATCTTATTGTTCGCGTACCAGTCAAGTCTTAGCTTCAGCCTGTCGCAAGAGCTTCATCAATTTGTGTGAATTAGCGTAAAATCAACCGTCCCAAGAACCACAGCGATATCCACAGTCAACAATATATGCAAGAATGGCGCTATTTATGCTCCTAAATTCGCCCTTTCCTTGGCCATGCCAGGAGCAGTTCGCGATTTATTTTGGAAAGGCTTTCACTGGTGCAGCCGATATAACCTGCCCCAGAAGACTTAGTGATAGAGTATATGCACACTGAGGTGGTCTGAGCTGGCAACCTCTCCTTGTAAAATTGGGCTAGTTGAAGGTGATATCCGAACCCTTGCTGCTGGGAAGGTTCGTGAAACAGCCTGGTCATCAAGTCTTTTCAGGAGTTCACTAGCCGTATCCCTTTGAAATGGGACTTTGAGAAAGAGTCTTATTTTCCGTTCCCGTGTGATGGTTTTTTTTCTGCTCGTTCAGCGGTAGTCTTTGCCATAAATTCGTCAGGATGGCCGTTCTCGCAAATTAGTTAGTGGATCCTTCCTGTCTCTCTTGTCTGCCGAACAAGTTTGTCGAGCCCTTTATCTCAAACGACGGACTAGACTGCGTTTTGGTTGCCGGTGTGCAAACAGCTGAACTCCATCTACTGTCCAGACCAAGCTTTCCTCCGGCAGACGCTCCTTCTAACGCTATCGTTAGGTCTTCTGCTTAGAAGGACTTCTAAAAGAGTGAGGAAGCCTGCCGCTTCCAACGGCAACGTTAGTTTGGAAGATGAAGATGCGATCACCGGAACAAGAAATTTATTTGCCTGACGTTTCGGATCCTTACTCGAATCCATCATCAGAGACATTAGCAGATAAAGGTGATTGTGGTACCAGGAGTGCAGTATTTATAGCCCGTGGCTGCCGTGGGACCGCATGCGCACTGCAATTAACAGTTCTCGTAATCACCGCTGGGGCCGTAATTGATGCGGTGGTGGCTTGTCGGTCCGAGTCCGAGTCGTTAATTGCCGCGATTTCGTCATCCGTGCTGGATGCTGGTGTGACGATTGCTCGGCAAACTGGCTCACTGTCACCGTGATGATTGATCGCCCGCGCCCTCCCCACGTGACTGATTCTCCTGCCCAGGGAAAATCGCAGTACGCTATAGGGTACCGGGAGGTCATTGTGCTTGTTGATGGATTGCGGGCCTGAGAACCATGACTCGGCAATTAACGACTCGGACTGGGACCGACAAGCCACCACCGCATCAATTACGGCCCCAGCGGTGATTAAGAGAACTGTTAATTGCAGTGCGCATGCGGTCCCACGGCAGCCACGGGCTATAAATACTGCACTCCTGGTACCACAATCACCTTTATCTGCTAATGTCTCTGATGATGGATTCGAGTAAGGATCCGAAACGTCAGGCAAATAAATTTCTTGTTCCGGTGATCGCATCTTCATCTTCTGAACTGCTACCTGGAACTCGCCTGTTCGCTTCTATCAGCAACGTTAGTTCGATCTACGCATGTGCGTAAATTGCAGAATCTAAGAGAGCAGCCGTGTTGGTTTCTATGGTAGCAATTGCAAAGATGTCATCAGCATAGTGTCTTAGCTTATTGATCTGGTCGTCAACTTGGAAGTTCTCCAGCTTGCCCATGAAAAGATCGACTGGGAAAGGCCCAAGCGGCGAACCCATAACAGCGCCGTCTATTTGTTTATTTAGCTGGCTTTCAAAAGGCCTGGATAATAAAACGCACACTGAATGTTATTAGAAAGTTTCGTGCGCTGTTACAGTGCGTGACTGATCTCACGAAATGTTGGCCAAAATTCTGGAATGCGTTTCCGATTAGGAAGAATTACTTAAGTGGGGTTGTTATACTGATTATCTTGCAGCATAACCCTATAATATTTCAGACTCGCTAGGATGTCGGCTTTTGAATGCATTTCTTTTCGACCTCCTGCAGAGACCACACTCGATAAAAAATGACTACTTAAGTACCATGCGTTTTTCCTATTGATTTTCGATGGTCTTTTAAATTCAAATACATAAAAATATGGTTTCTTTTGCTCATTTGGTAGGAAATCACATCGTCTTCATATTTTATGGCCAAAGAAAGTGGGTATTTAGGTTTTTAAAAAGTTTCCCAATTCTCGAATAATTTTCAGTCTGATCTGCCGTTGCATCTGCGTTTAGCAATTTCAGTCTACAAGGTGCACGCTTTCCGAGTAAGGAAAATCATATATATCTCTACGTCTTTAAGAAGATACCACATAGAGTTCATGAAATTTTGCAGTGGATCCGGACTGTGTTGTACGTATCATGAGGAGCATTAGTAAACGGACATGTGCGGTCTTGCATGCATGGACATCGCACGGCCTTAAAAATCTCATAATTAGAAACTTTTTTAAAACCTTAATATGCACTTTCTTCGGGCACTAAATACGAAGACAATGTGCTTTTCTTTCCCAATCGGAAACACATGCCAGAATTTTGGCCAACATTTTATGAGATCGGTCACGCATTGTACGTCGAACCCATAACAGCGCAGTGTAGCTGGCTGTCAAAAGAACTGCCTAATATAACGCACACTATAAGGGAGTATCGTGCGCTGTTATGCCCTGGAAGGAATCCGGTATATTCGTTGGGAAATTCGGCGAATAACTGCGACCTCGAGGCATCTAGTTGGAGCCTGTACCGAGAGTGAAACCACCAGTGACAGAGCAGTGCTTGATACATGCCTTAGTAACGTGGGCTCCGGCATGTTGTACTGTCAAGCCTCTCACAGGAGCCAATGAGAGCTGCCCGAGAGAAGGCTGCGAAGCACGTGAAACCAGTTTGGCACATAAATTAGGTAGCCAGCCGTGAGCCGAATCAATGCAGAGTCAATGCCTGCCAACATGACGGCCCTCGATGTGGTGACTTTCGAGGATGAATTCCCCCTGGCCAGAAGCTGTCCTGACTTGGAGGATATTTTAAAAAAAGACGAAATCCCCGGCGTGGAGATAGAAGTGGGTTTACCTTGAACAAATTTTCTCACACTCACGCATCCTCCCCATGCCTTTATAGCTGTTAGATAATGAGAAGATAACTGCTCATGCGATTATTCTGGCGGCACGTGTGCCTCACATCAGACGTCTACTTTCTCAGCACAAAGAGGACCAAAGCCCCATTTTTCAGTGGAAGACGGTTCCTAAAATGTAGGCAGAGTTACACCAGACCACTTACTTAGTTTAGTGTCGCAGAAACTTTGCTGACCTACTTGTACAGTGGAAAGTTGGAGATTTCCGAAAGTACTGCGAATGGCCTGCACATTTTGGCAAAGATGCTTCGAGTGATCACTGTTGAACGTTGGTCCATGGACTTTCTTCTTTCACGGTATAGCTATTTGTTACTGAGTCTGAAAAAGTGCCCTGTTGTCTAGAATAAACCATGAAAATCTGAATGCTAGGTTGCAGTTTGCCGATCGTATTGGGATTCAGCCACTCAAGGAGGCCTGTATTTACTTCATGAAGTCAGCCTATGAGGAGGTGGTCTCAAATCCGGTCTTTCGACTGCTGCCAGGGGAACTATTACAGCGTCTTCTACGGGACGACGACTTAAACGTTTCAAGTGAAGAAGCGGTATTGAACTCCATCCTGTGGTGGGTCAAACCCGCTCACGAAGTCGACACTGTCCGGATGACACAGCTGCCCGCCTTGATGGCAGAAGTCCGATGGTTGGAAACTTCGCTGGCCTTCAGGAGTGAACTTTCTAGTAGAGAGATAATATCTGAAGACCTGTCCAGCATGTAATGAATTACTGTTTTCCCATGACTGTCATGAAAAACAGGCATTTTTTACACAAGGTGTGCATGTGGATTGAACATCCAGAGAACAAGGAGTGTCCATTTAATCCAAAGCCTCGAAAGACTTCGGTTGTACTCTACGGGGTGTCGGACAAAGAAGATGGACGCTGGGTCTGCCAGTTTTACGAACCGCAAACGGGTCAGGGCGGTCTTGTGGACTATTGTGAAACACGATTTCATACGGCATTGGTTTGTGTTGGAGGTGAGTTTATGTACTTAATGCACTTTAAAAATCTTTTTGTAGTTCCCGTATGGTTTGAACCCACTTTATTTTCAGTTTTGTCCCTACTATCTATCACCCTGTCAAGCATCCGTCGTGCTTCGCCGTGGCTACCGACTCAGGGAGGCAAAGTTGATTGGAGAAACTTCGCTGTGGCGGAAAAGCGTGCATGAAACTCGGCCAGCAATGACAGAAAGTCCTCTCACCAGCAAAATGCTGGGTGTTTAGGTTGTTAGCTCTGTCGCGAAGTGCATGCTCCGGAGCCTTGTCCGGCTGCAGCCAATCGACGAAGAGAGGAGAGCTAGGTGGATTGGAAGCGGCACCGGTAAGTGGCGCGCTAACGACCGCGAGAGCAGACCACCACACGACCAGCACAGGTGACGAGATCCGGCCTTGACTTAAGCTTGAATTTGGGTACAATGAAACGGAATTTCCCCGCATCTCTATCTCTTCCTAACCCCACCACGTTCTGATAACAAGACACAGTCCAGACGACTGAAACTGAAGGTTGGAGACAGCAGCTGACAAGACGTAACACTGCCTGGCCCCCAACTTCAGGAGTTATCACATTTCGCCCAGAAAGTGTTCTAAAGGTCGTGTTGAAAGTAACCACTGCAGCCAGACCCGCAGCCCTGAGCTGGACCGATTTTTCAATCACTAGGCAGTTTTCCAAGTCAGGATTGTTAGCGTGTCATGATAAGTCCAAAAGGATTGGATTTTTTTATAATACAGAATGTGATGATTTTCTGTCAGAATGGATTGCTCGGAATAGGCTTCACTGTCCCTTGTGTCAAAGCCCGTTCGAGCCAATCGGACTGCAGATGGAGTTCGGCCAATGGGACGTCAGTCTCTGCCTAACGTGCGCCACACACACACGACGACAGTTCGTCCGTCGATTTCGACGATGACCACCGTCTGCCCCACAGACTGCATTGTGGGAGCAGGGACGGTGACTTACGCAGGGGTTTATAGTGCCAGTAGACTTGCGTAGCATCTACCTACACTCTCTCCTCCTACCCCGCCTGGGCCCGGTGTCAAGACAGAGTCAAGAAGACCGGAGACGAGGGAGGCCGCAGGTGGATGGCTCGGACGGATCCTCACCTTGGCGTTCCACCACACCCCCTGGTCCACACAACAATAACCAGGATTTCAACCAACACAACAGAGATTTGGAGGCTGGCACGGCCGAAGCCGCACCTGGGCGTGCCGCCAACGCCTGGCTCGGATCCCACACTGTGGTAGGAGTGCCATAAAGGCCACATTAAAAAGGAGCCATTGCAGCCTGACTCTCAGATCGCCTCCCGTTAAGGAGGAGGTCCAAGGTACCCCGTCAGTTGGCAACCTTCCAAGCCACGGCTTTTAGCGCACCGTGATAGCTTCAAGCGCGTCAGATTGATTATAGTGAGGAAAATGCGCTGAGTCGTCGACCTCACTCTCCCTTCCCATTCCCACACCCCAGCCGCTGTCCGAGCCGGTCAGCAGACTGGAGTGGGGAATGGGCGCGGTGGCTGACATGGTCGACTGACCATGTCTGCGCGCGCCACAGCACGACCTGGCCCCCCATACACACAAACACCAGGATTTCACACAACGGGGGTTGAACGGCGTGTCTCTCACTTGCGTGAGAGTGCCGTGGAAGGTGCTGTTGCAGCCCGTCCCCAGCCCACCAGTCCGCCACTCCACACAACACACACACACACACAACGTGACGAACTGCGTGAACCGAGAGCGGGCCTCAATCAGCAACCTTCCTATCCACGACAATTGACGTGTCGGGATAGTCTCGGACACAGGTCACCCGTGCAGCCGAAACCGCATGGGGACCGAGTCGAGATGCACACTTCCCACTTGCGTGGGAGGCGGCAGTTGAGTGCATGAGGTGTGTGAGGGTTGATGTCTGGTGGGGTGATGGTGTTAGGAGGTAGGGAGTGAGGAATGTGTGGTGTGACCGGCGGTTGTCTACCGCAGGTCGTCGTGGATGCGCATGTGGCCGAATAGACCCATGCGATGCGTGAAGGTGCGAGGGCAGTGTGGGCAGTGGAGGCGAGTGCGGTGGGTGTAGGTTGGTGCTCCAGGCACTGGTTCGCCAGTCTCTGTGCGATGGATTCGCAAGTGACCGACCAGGCCGATGCGTGAGGTGAAGGTGCGTGGACAATGTGGGCATGAGAGGTTGGCGGTGTCTGTGTCAGCTGTAAAAGAAGCAGTGGTGGCGGTGGTGGTGGTCGGCGCGAGTGACGGTGGAGCGAGGATGGGTCTGGGTGTGGTGGATGTGTTGGATGTCGTGGCTGTGTCGGAATTGTGGTCAATTCCGCTCTCGTGGATGCGCATGTGGCCGAATAGACCCATGCGATGCGTGAAGGTGCGAGGGCAGTGTGGGCAGTGGAGGCGAGTGCGGTGAGTGTAGGTTGGTGCTCCAGGCACTGGTTCGCCAGTCTCTGTGCGATGGATTCGCAAGTGACCGACCAGGCCAATGCGTGAAGTGAAGGTGCGGTCGCAGTGAGGGCAGATGTAGCCCTGGCCCTCACGTCGAATAATGGAGGTTGCAGGGGTTGTGCCTGTTGTTGTGTCAGGTTCGGCTGTGGTGAGGTCGTGGGCGACAGACGCCGAAGCGGCCGTCGTTGTGGCAGATATGGAGGGAGAGGAGGAGGAAGGGGAGGAGTGAGGGGTGGTAAGGTCGGTGGCGTAGATGTCGGCTGGGGCGTGGTTAGTGGGTGTACTAGGCGGTGGGTTGGGAGTGGGGCTCGGCGGGGTGGGTGTGTCAAGGCTGCGGTCAATTCCGCTCTCGTGGATGCGCATGTGGCCGAATAGACCCATGCGATGCCTGAAGGTGCGAGGGCAGTGTGGGCAGTGAAGGCGAGTGCGGTGGGTGTAGGTTGGTGCTCCAGGCACTGGTTCGCCAGTCTCTGTGCGATGGATTCGCAAGTGACCGACCAGGCCGATGTGTGAGGTGAAGGTGCGGTCGCAGTGAGGGCAGGTGTAGTCCTGATCCTCATCACTGGAATTGGGAGGGGTGGGGGTGGTTGCGGTTACTGTGTCGTGGTTGGCGATGTGTGACACGGCAGCCTGAACGGCCACCGCAGGGGCAGTGGAGGAGAAGGAGGAGGATGGAAGTGGTGGTGCAGAAGGAGTGTCAGAGTTAGTTGGCGGAAGGGAGGAGGAAGAGGCGGGCGGGGGGACGATGGCCGGAGCAGTTCGAGAGGTGCAGTTGGTTCGGAGATGTCCAACAAGTCCGTTTCGTGCCCGGAATGTCCGTTGACATCGAGGACACGTTGGGAGTGGTTGTGCGGCGGCGTTGCGGACTGGGCGAAGTTGTGATTTGTGGGCTTCGCGTTTCGCTTTGGCGGCGGCGATTCGGTTGGCTTCAAAGATAGCAGCGCCCGTCTTCACTGTTCTCCTCCATGTCGGACGATCGCGAGCGAGCTCTTCCCAGTTGGTCGGGTTCATTTGCAGGCGCTTCAGGGAGGACTTCAGAGTATCCTTGTAACGGCGAATTTGGCCTCCTTGACGACGAGAACCCGTCGCGACGTCTCCGTAGAAGAGTCGTTTGGGTAGTCGCTCGTCGTCCATGCGCACCAGGTGGCCGCTCCAGCGCAGCTGCATTTGTTTCAGTATGGCGTAGATGCTGGGGATTCCCGTTCGTTCCAGTACTTCCGTGTCGGGGATTCGATCCTGCCAGTTCAGCCTCAGGATGCGGCGGAGACAATTGAGGTGGAAGTGGTTCTGGCGGCGTGCCTGTCTCGTGTATACCGTCCAGGTCTCTGCTCCGTACAGTAACGTCGGCAGGATGACGGCCTTGTACATCTTCAGCTTCGTGCTCAGTTGGAGACCGTGGCGATTCCAAACTGTGCTACGGAGACGACCGAAGGCTTGACTGGCTTTCGAGATCCTGTTGGCGACTTCGTCATCAATCTTGGTGTTGCGGGAGAGGGTACTGCCCAGATACGGGAAGTTCTCCACCACTTGCAGTTGGGTTCCGTTCACGCTGATTTACGGCGGCGCGTTGGGGGCTGTGGGTGAGTTGGGCGGCGGTTGGTGCATGACCACCGTCTTCTGCGTGTTAATGACCAGCCCAAAGTTCTCGCAGGCGGCGGCGAATAGGTCCATGCTCCGTTGCATCTCCTCTTCCGAGGTGGTGTTCAGGGCGCAGTCGTCAGCGAAGAGGAGTTCGTGCACGGTGGCTGTGGATACCCGCGATTGGAAGTTCAGGCGCCGATGATTCAGCAGATGACCGTCCGTTCTATAGGCGATGCGGATTCCAGGGCGTTCGTAGCGGTAGGCGTCCATCAGCATGGCAGAGAACATAAGACTGAAGAGGGTAGGCGCCAGCACACAGCCCTGCTTCACTCCGTTGGTCACTGCGAATGCCTCTGAGACAGCTCCGTTGTCCGTGACGCGCGCCATCATACCGTCGTGCAGCTGACGCACCATCTGAGTGAATCGCTCCGGACAGCCGAATTTCTGCATGATCTTTCACAGTCCTTCACGATTCACCGTGTCGAAGGCTTTCGTCAGGTCCACGAAGGTAGAGTACAGGTGGGTCCGCATCTCCTGGCACTTCTCCTGAAGTTGGCGGGCGGCGAAGATCATATCCGTGGTCCCACGATGACGACGAAAGCCGCATTGACTTTCCGGCAGAAGGCCCCGTTCCAGATAGTTATTGAGGCGGTTGAGCAGGATGCGAGCGAAGATCTTCCCGGCGATGTTCAGTAGGGAGATGCCGCGGTGGTTGTCGCAGACTTGGCGAGTCCCTTTGCGCTTGTAAAGGTGCACGATAGTTGCGTCCTTGAAATCTTGCGGGACTTCACCTTGACGCCACATCTCCTGGAAGAGCGCAGTCAGGTGATTCATCAGAAGGGACCTCCGTGCTTGTAGACCTCAGCAGGGATGGCGTCCGATCCGGGTGCTTTCCCGCTGGAGAGCTGCTGCACGGCCCTGATGGTTTCCTGGAGAGATGGCGGGAGGTCGAGGTCCACGTTGGTCGCCACTTGCGGCAAGCGGGCGATGGCTGCGTCGGAGATGACGGAAGGGCGGTTGAGGACGCCTCGGAAGTGCTCGGCCCATCGCTGCAGGATTTGCGTCTTCTCAGTCAGGAGAGTGCTGCCGTCGGCGCTGAGGAGAGGAGCAGTGCCCTTCGTCGGCGGACCGTAGACAGCTTTGATCGCAGAGAAGAAGTTCTTCCATTCGTTGCGGTCCGCATAGCCTTGGATCTCCTCAGCTTTGCGAGCAGTCCAGGCGTCCTGCATCTCGCGCAGTCGTTGCTGAAGCTGTCGGCGACTGCGGTAGAAGGCAGCTTTGTTGTCCTCAGTGGGGTGATCTACGTAGGCTTTGTGTAGGCGGTTCTTCTCGGCAAGCAGATTGCTGATGGCAGCGTCATTGTCGTCGAACCAGTCCTGGTGTTGGCGGGGAGCGCGACCGAGGACGGCGAGAGCCGTCGACTGGACCGTGTCTCGCAGCTGACACCAGCGGTTCTCCACGGAGGCGTTCTCGGCAGCGGCGGCGGCGGCGTCGTCGGCGGCGACAGCGATAGGAGGGTTGTCTAGCCGTTGAGCTAGCTCATTGCTGAAATGGAGACGGTGAGCAGGCAAAGACAACAAAGCAACATTCAGCTTACCTGGGGGTCGCTTACCTTGTGGTCTCCTGCGAGGCTGTAGGCGAATACGCATCTTCGAGATGACGAGGCGATGGTCGGTCCACCCGTCAGCACCCGCGATCGCCTTCGTCACCAGCACGTCCCGCTGATCTCGCCTCCGGACGAGGACATAGTCCAGCAGGTACCACTGACGCGACCGAGGATGCCTCCAGGTGGCCTTCTCTCGCTCCGGCAGGCAGAAGAAGGTATTCGTCAGGGTGAGGCGGTGTTCTGCGCAGGTGCGGAGGAGAAGCAGGCCGTTGTCGTTGGAGCCGCGGAGACCGTGAGGACCCAGCACTCCCCTCCAGGCAGTATGGTCTGTGCCGACGCGGGCGTTGAAGTCACCAAGGACAATCAACTTGTCCGCCTTCGACACAGTCGCCAAGAGGGCGTGCAGGTCCTCGTAGAATTTGTCTCTGACGGCGTCGGAACTGGTCATCGGCGGAGCGTAGGCGCTGATGATGGTGGCGAACTTGCCTCCTCGCCGGAGGGGCAGGCGGAGGCTCACCAGGCGGTCGTTGATTCCCTGCGGCAGACAGGGCAGTCGTCCCACGATGTCGGTCCGGATGGCGAAGGCGACGCCCGCGTCTCGTCGCTCTGCCCTGGGTCGACCACTCCAGAAGAAGGTGTAGCCGGCACCCACCTCCTCCAGTTGGCCTTGTTCGGAGAATCGGGTCTCGCTGAGTGCGGCGATGTCCACCTTGTAGCGCGCCAGTTCTCGTGCCACTAGCGCCGTCCTCCGTTCCGGTCGGTTGCTCCTCGGATTGTCTAAAAGGGAACGAACATTCCAGGCTGCCAGAGTGAGCGGGCTCACCCCGCCAGTCTGGCGACTGCGGCGGCGAAAAGTAGGAGTAGGAGACGAAGAAGAAGAATAGGCTGGAAGAGAAAGAGAGTGATTGTTGTTGTTGTTGTTGTTTCGGTTTTGGCTGTTTCGACCGTGTGTTTTTTGTCTGCGGCCACGGCCAGCCTACAGACAGCGTGGTTCCCAGCGATCTTTGGGGCACCTTTTCTAGCCCCCTCCCCCTCGCGGGGGCAGGCAACGCATCCCTGAACAGGGCTGCCCGGTTATCCCAGACGGCTGCCGGACTTCACTATGGGCCACGACTTTTTGTTAGTGAGAGAACGACCCGAATTAGCCTGGGACCTTGGTGGTGAGGTGATGATGTGATGGAGTGAAGTAGGAGAGAGCATACACACTAACTAACGCTAGGGGACTTAGAACTAGAGTGGACAAGCGGACACAGTCATCAGTCAGAGACAAAGTGAGGGCACCACACGAACTCAAGCACCGTAACACCTAGCTAGAAGACAGTGGCATAGACTGACGGACAGACAATCGCAGCAGGAATCGTGGGTGTCGTTTAGCTATTAACAGACAGACTAGCATATAAAGGGCAGGCAGCAAGCGCAGCGTACGACGCGGAACTTCAACAAACAAAAGGAAGAAACAAAGCAAGCGCACCTACCTGAGGGGAAACTTACCTCGTGGCCGCCTACGATGGTCCAGGCAGAGCCTCGTCTCGACGATGTCGACGCGAAGATCCATCCGGCCAGCGCAGACCGCAGTACCGCGCGTGCAGGTGCACGCACGGATACCCTCACCTGGTTTAGCCCGCCGGTCGAGACGGTTGCCCGGGGTGTGGCCGCTGAGCAGGGCCCAGCTACGTGGAGCCACAGGTGAGAGTTAGGTGCCAGCAAATGGACGCTAGGCGTAGTCTCACCTGCAAGCAGGTGAGCGACCACTACGACCATCACGTGGACCCACCGCTGACACCCCTACACCCCACACACACACACACATACACACACACACACACACACGACAGTTCGGCCGTCGCGTCCGACGATGTCCACCGTATACCCCGCAGCAGGGTGGAAGCAGGGACGGTGACTTGTGCGTTAGTTTATAGTGATAGTGGACTTGCACAGCATCTACCGCACTCTCTTCTCCTCCCCTGCCTGGAGTCGATGTCAAGACAGAGTCAAGAAGACCGGAGACGAAGGAGGCGCAGGTGAATGCTACGGTCGAGCCCGCACCTTGGCGCTCCACTCCACACCCTCTGGTCCACACAACAAATAACCAGGTTTTTGATTTACAACAACAATGGGAGACGGGGGGTAGCAGAGTCCCAGTGTGCAGAGCGTACGCCGAAAACCGGGTCCGCCACTGCACCCCAGAACTGTTGGCATTTTTTATGGTGCGCAGCTCCAACAACGCCTGCCAGAGTCCAGTATGGCTCCAGAGCATCTACCATTTAGCCCGTCTGGGGGACACACACATACATATACACACACAGAGTAACTGCTAGTGTTGAGGCCTCAAACAAACTTAATACAGCCCGACGACGCATATCGGGTCCAGGGCAGTGTTGCCCTCTTTTTCGTCCAGAGAAACAGTCTCGAAACCCATTTGGGAGCACATGATGGCCAGCAGAAGCGGA
The DNA here is from genome assembly GCA_902702965.1 of Spirometra erinaceieuropaei. Lineage (NCBI taxonomy): Eukaryota > Metazoa > Platyhelminthes > Cestoda > Diphyllobothriidea > Diphyllobothriidae > Spirometra > Spirometra erinaceieuropaei. The sequence continues at coordinate 119,511 of CACRXP010000061.1, forward strand.
GGCATGCCGTGGCAGTTAAAGTCTAACAATTGGGTAACAATCGGGAGATGGCACCCAAAAAAATCCGCCTAACCAAAGCAGCCTGTCTTACGGAACAGGTGGTAATAGGGGTTTTATGGGTGGTGGCTGGTCGGGATGTACGATACTAGCCGACGGAAAGCCTTATTCTAAGTTGGCCCGCTCTCCGTTCCGTTATTACAAAATGGGCCGCCAAAGGCAGTATAGTGGTAACGGACGAGTGGAAGGCGTATAATCGTCCTCCCTCAGAAGGTTATCTGCATTTCCCTGTTAACCACTCAAAGAACTTCAAGGACCCTACCACCGGACGGCACACCAATGCCATTGAGGCATACTGGAGTAGACTGAAAAGGAAACTTCACTAGGGAGGCCCTGTATGTGGTCCAGCTGTGTGGGCTCACATAGACGAAGTACAGTATCGTCTTTTGTTTGGCCTCAATGCCAAGTCTTTGACAGACGCCTGGGAACTATTTCTGTCCCATGTTGTGCAGACTTATCCTATTTAAAAGTGATTTTGTTTTGTAATAAGCCGCCATAATGCGAATGTATGCCGTATATTCAGGTGTGCGTGCGTAAGGATGGGGAAGATTGGGTAACAGCGACCATCGTCCATGTAACCTCCTGCGATGTTCGTTCGGCCAGCCCATGTTAGGCCGTCGAAAGAAGTCGAAGTAGTGCGTGAAAGTAGGCCTGCAACCGCTGATATAGCCTAAAGACGTTTGAGTCCACTGTTAAAGGTATTATTTCTAGGTGAAGGATTTTTTTGGGTGCCATCTCCCGATTGTTACCAATAATTGTGACCTTCAGGGAAGGTGCTGAGCAGGAAGAGGAGAAGAGAGGAAGAAAGAGTACTGAATCCCATGCAAATTGAATGAAAGGCAAGTTGGCACCTGAACTAGAGCGACTGTAGCGGACAGCCACAAGTACAGTGCCTAGCGCACTTGTTCAAATCCCTACTGCGTCATGGTCGTTCACTTCCGTAACCAGCGGTTCCACACTCGCTGACATTACAGTCTAGCCGACAGTAACGTCCGGAGCGTAGGCGTTCAGACAGCTGCGGCTTCCATGCCCCACCACTCGAACAGAAACACTTGGACCTGCTCCTACGAGCCCCTACAAGCAGCTGACATCACTGTTTCATTCTCCATCTCTCTCTCTCTCTCCCAGGCATGACTCGACACCGCGCGGACTAGTCTGTCTGGCGACCATTGCTGTCTGAGACACTAAATCAGGGTTCTCTGCACATTCGAGCTGCTCACTCTAGTGTCTTCGGTACGTGGTACGTCTGCGCTCACAAGACCGGCTTGTGTCAACCGCTATACCAAGACGACTGGAGATACACTTGGACGCACGCCATGACTTGATCGACCCCAGTCCAAAAACCGTATCTCAATTCGAACCTAGGTGGTACATAGACCCAGTCTGCTTCTACCCAGCCAATGGGAATGGTTAAGATGACGTAGACACTGCACTCGAGGCTGCTACATAGGGTAGCAGACGAGACTTGGACTTCAGACGCAGCCGTAGTGGAGTGGCCAGATTAATGCTTCCGTCAAGGTATCCAATCGCTTGTCAACCACAGAGCCCACGAGACACCCCTGGTTCGTATTCCATTCTCCAGGCACTGCGCGAGCCGGTCAACCATCTGATACGAGGATCGGGAGCCAGTGGCTGGCGGAACAAGACAGCCAGTCTGTGCGTGTCTGCTTAAATTTGCACCCTTAAGCTATTGGCTGCTTGAAGACTTCTTTTATCTCAACCAGGAAGGTTCGCGCAGCAGGAAGGATGTTACAGACAAACGAGGCAGGGAGGCGGAGAAAATCTGCCCAAGCAAGCAACTTCAGCGTGGCCTTCCGTTTATTTGTCCTAATGACTTAATTAAAAGCACACCTTTCAGGCTAGGATTCTTCTATTTTTCTTACCCATCCCTACGCACCTCCACATGAGGCCGTCTACTCTTCATCGGCGGCAGTATTTTGGAGGACAGTAGTGAAAACGCTACCTGCGGAGTGGACGAGTTGAACCCGCGCACCCGCGAATGGCGAACTCTCGCGGCCATGACGACTCGACGTACGTACGGGCACACAGCAAGCGTCGTCCGCGTTGGCGAACAGCAGGATGAGGAGGTGGTCGTTGTTTGCGGAGGGCGGGACGAACAGGAAAATGCTCTCTCCTCTTGTGAGCTATATTCCCCACGGGAAAACCGGTAAGTGTGTTGTTACAACTTCTTCCCCATTACTTGCCTGCTAGTATCGTTGACAAAGCCAATGATTTACGATAACCGGTCGCACTGTGACCGTGTTCTGTAAAGCAAGAGATAGTAGGGTGGGTGAGTGGCGAAAGTTTGTTTACATAGACTGGATGACATGCGGTTTCGAAGTGCAGAGTACGAGGGCGAATCCGACAGTTCGATCGTCGATTTCGACGATGTCCACCGTGTGCCCCACAGACTGCATTGTGGGAGCAGGGACGGTGACTTACGCAGGGGTTTATAGTGCCAGTAGACTTGCGTAGCATCTACCTACACTCTCTCCTCCTCCCCCGCCTGGGCCCGGTGTCAAGACAGAGTCAAGAAGACCGGAGACAGGGGAGGCCGCAGGTGGATGGCTCGGACGGATCCTCGCCCTGGCGCTCCACTCCGCACCCCCTGGTCCACACACAAATGACCAGGATTTTGACCACAAAACAATGGGGTGGTGACAGTGGTCCAGTTGTGCGACGAATGCCGACAACAGGGTCCGCCCGCGCACCCCGTAAATGTTGGCATTTGTTATTGCGCACAGATAACGCCTGCCAGAGTCCGATGTGGCCCTCGTGTTGGTCCAGCGCATCTAACACGTGGCCCGTTTGGAGGGCAAGGGCGAATCCAGGGAGCACTTACAGGCACACATTAAGCACCCTGAATATCCTTACTGCTGCCTCAGATCTAAACGAAGACCGCGACATTTCGACCGTCGCCAACGACGATGTCTACCGTGTGGACACAGGGACAGCGCCGTGCATGTGAGGTAGTAGACTTGCACAGCATCTACCGCGCTCTCTCCTCCATCACGCATCTAGGCTCAGTGTCAAGACGGAGTCAAGAAGACCGGAGGTAGTAGCGGAAGTAGGTGGTCACGAAACTAAACGGCGTGCCTACGCGTACCACAGACGTCTGGTTCACACACTATGGAATCGAGCGGCAGCTCGGATCCCGACCGAGGCCACAGCATGAAGGAGCCATTACAGCCTGATTCTCCGCCCAGGGAAGAAGGCCGAGTCATCCCGTCAGTTAACAACCTTTCAAGTCACGACGTTCTGTGCACACTGTGGTGTATTCAAATGTGTCCGATTTCTTATCACGAGGACGGAGTCCCCAGAGTCGACCTCATTTTCTCTTCCATCAAAATAAGAGATCAAAAATTAGCAAAGATTACCTTTGTTATTATTTTGCTGTTTGTGGTCTCGAGGCTGCGAAATTAGCTGTAAACGAATCTGTCTGTCTGTCAAAAAATGCATTATTGAAGATGCGGTATATTTTTAGACATGCCTTTTGACACGGCTGGTTAATTATTATTACCGCCATTGCGACTGCTCGATCATCACTAGCCATGATGCCCACCTTGTGTCTCGCAACGTCGTGGGAGCAAGGACAGGACCGCGTGAGTGACTTACATTACGATAATGGTGGACTTGCGCAGCATCTATTGCACTCCCTCCTTCCCTACCAATCTGATCCCGCTGTTAAGACATAGTTAAAAGACTGGAGGTGAGATCGAGCACGGTGACTGACAGAGCTCAGTAACCCGTCTACGCACGTTACACACGTCTGGTCCACGCAGGATGAACCAGATTTTCACAACAACACAGAGGGCAGCTGGTGTCCCATTATATCAGTACTGCTCTAGAGAGCGCATTCAAAAGGAGCTACTGCAGCCTGGCTCTCCGTCCACGGAGAACCGACTTATCTCGTTAGTTGGCAAACCTCTAAGCTGCGGTTTTTAGCGCACTGTGATAGTTTAAAAGCGCGTCGGATTGTTTACAGTGGGGGATATGCGCTGACTGCTGTGGAGACGGAGTCTGGAAAGTCGACCTCATTTTATCTTCCATTTCCCAGGCAACAGTCCACTGCCCGAGCCGGTCAGCCATATGATGCGGACAGCGGGCGCAAGTGGATGACAGAACCAGACGGACCGTCTGCATGTGGCATAACACACCGGGAGTTCACACAATGGGTGTGGGCGGCTGTGATCTCACATGTGTGAGAGAGCCATAGAGGAAAGGGAGATACCGAGTCTGACTCAATCCACCAATCAGTCGCTTCATACAAACATACAGGACTAACTTAAGGCGCCTGCGTTGTACCGTCAGTTGGCAACCTGCGGAGACAGGATGTTTAACATGTCATATTTGCTTCAAACGCATTAGATTTATTACTAGTGGAGATTGCGATGAAGTGCCGTGGGGAGGGGGTTCGCAAAGCTGACCTCACTCTCTCTTCTCTCTCACAGGCACCAGTTGTTCCTCAGACCCAGTCAACCAACAGATGCGGAGATTTGGTGCAGTGACTGACAGACCGTCTACGCTGGTCACAGCAAACACCACGTCTCCACACAAAGGGATGAGCGGATCGGATCTCACAAGCGCTATAATGCCATAGAGACAACACAAAGAAAGAGTCAAAACACGCCTCTCATTCACGTGTGAGGTTCTGATTTCCTGTTTGTGGCGGGTAATGAGGGGAGAGCCCATAAGTGGTTTATTTGTTGGTGGGTGGATGTGTGATGATGGGGTTTGGTTTGTGGTGTCATACCGCAGATTTTCATTGGGATAAATATGGCCAAGCAGGTCCTACGAAGACTGAAACTGCGTGGGCAGTTGAGGCGATGGCGATGAGTGTAGATCGATGCTCCTGGCGCTTGTTTGGACAGTCTCAGTACGATAGATCCGCAAGTGACCAATCGGACCGATGCGTGATGTGCATGTGCAGTGGCAGACAAGCGTGCAACAGAAACCTCATGCCATACCAACCACTGCGTCGGATGTCCTCTCCTGCCGGCTTCACTTGAACTTGTCACTGATACAATAATGAGGAAAGAGAAGAGGGAAGAGATGTGCACTGTGTTTGATCTTTCCTCATTATGCTGAATTGCACACGCTTTTAGCCGCCCGCAGCTAACTGGATGTCCTTCTTTAAACATTTTCGGGTTGAGCTCATCACCGAATCCTCTTCCGGTCCTGTTTCCTTGTTAATTGGAGCTTTATGGCAACACCCACCCACGTGAGGCCAGAGATGAGCAGGTTCGGTTGGCGTATAGGAGTGAATAAGTCCATGAATGACACCAACAGATCAGA
>CACRXP010000061.1:128018-145909 GCA_902702965.1 Spirometra erinaceieuropaei
AACAAGATGGGCGTGAGAGAAGAGGGTGAGGTGAACTGAGAGCAAGCCTCCATCACAAACTAAACCAATTCTTCCCTCTACCCCTCTCGTAACGGTACTGATCACCGTAGTTCACGCAGGCGCCACATGACATGTGGTTTCCCTTCCCCTGCATTTTTCCTCTCTCCTTTTGTCTTTCTCATCCTCCTCTCTCTCTCGCACCTTCACAACTCGCCATTTCAGTTGGCACAAACTGCCAGACATGCAGATGAAGCGTTCTTGGACGGCTGCCGCTGCTCTACCAGATGGGCGCCTCTTTCTCTTTGGTGGTGTGGGCGGCGACAATACAGTGGAGTTCTGCTGTTTGCGGGATTGGCAAGCAGAGCAGGTCTCCACAACAACCACCTTCTGGCGACAGGCAGCGCCGATGAACCGGTGCTGTGAGGAGCGTTACGGCCTGGCTGCGACCGCATTTCGTCAGGACATCTTAGTGGCCGGTGGTGCGCCTGAAAGTGAACAGGCAGTGCAGATATTCCGTCCACCCGCCTACGACGCTGCCGGCGAAGATGAACTCGGACAATGGACGCAACTTATCCAACAGAAGCTGAACAAGGAACGCGCTGTCTTCTCTCTCCTTGTTCACGGGGACAGGCTCTTTGCGTTTGGTAGTTGTTTTAGTAAGTTTTTTGGCTCATCTTTCCACTCAAGGTAACATGACTGGCAAATCTGTCTTGCGTGCTTCCCTCCCTAAAGTTGAGCAGGCTTTCAGAGTTCTTTGGACGGACTCTTGAAATTGGACAGTCATCGTCCACTTCCCCTTCATGTACGACTGCTTTTGCACTTTTACTCAGAAATCCGCATGCACGGACGAGGAATAGTCAACCTAACCCTGATAACAAGGACATGCGAATCGAGACTCGGTGCTCGCGTCCCGCCCAAAGCTGGCTTCTGATTGGTTGGCTATGGTCGTAACAGGTAGTTTCCCAGGTGGCGCTCACGAATGAGCGTATGCTATCGATTTTACTCGATAGAACGACGTGCCAGCTTTCGCACGCTAGCGCATGGGTGTCACTTCCTGCCTTCTCGCGCCACTGAGCGCGCGCATTGTCGCCGTGTCGTACCTGTTCTGTTAATCTCCACTACGACTGGCATGAAAGAGCCAGAATAATAGGGCTGGTCGGTAAAAAACCGGCGGTTGATTTTTTGAGATGAGACCCAACGCCAAATTCATATGCTGTGTCGGGGTTTTAGTGAGGAAGTATCGCTGGGGATAAATGAGGTACAGCAGGTGGGTTAGCTCATGAAATGTCAACCGAAATTCTGAAATGCGTCTTGGTCTCGAGAAGATCAATAAAGTGAGGTTTTAAAACTAATCGTCGTGCAGAATAATTCTATAAAAATTCAGTTATTTCAGGATGTCTGCTTTCGAAAAAACTTCTTTCCGGCTGCATGCATAAACCAAACTGCAAAAATGACTACCTAAGTAGCATGCATTTCTCTAATTGGTTTTCGATGCACTTACATATTCAATTATATTTCATGGAAAACATACATAGAAATATTCATTCTTTTGCTAATTCAGTGGACAATTGCGTCCTCTTCCAATCTTATACTCGAAGGAAGGGTATAATCTGGTTTTCAAAAACGTTTCCAATTCCCGAATAATTTTCAACCCAACCTGCCGTTACAATTGTATTCAGAGTTTCGAAATTACAAATTATATATTTTCCGCGTACGGAAAACCGCACATTTCTCTACGGTATTAAGAGAAGGCTAAATGGGGTTCATAACATCTAGCAATGGATTTGAGCCACATTGTAAACCTTACAAGCAACATTAGTAAATGAGGATACACGATGTTTTATGAACGGGCATTTCACGGCCTTAAAAGTCTCACAATTAGAAACTATTTTGAAATCGAATTGTATCCTTTCTCTAAGTATAAAATTGGAAGAAGACGTAATTTGCTACCGAATGATTAAAAAATGAATATTATTATGCATGATGAAAGGAGGAAGTCCGTCGGAAATAGTTTTACTCGTACATTTTCAAGCTGGTTGCGCCAACCCGTCGTCAGACAAAGTGAAAAGTGAGAGGTGGCATTGCCACACTGCTGGTTGAGGACGCAGACAGAGAGGTAAGCAGACGACCTTGAGACGAGGGGAGGTGCGCATCGTGTTGTGATGGGTGCCGGAGGTGGGGATAGGTGTTGTGGGCCCCAGTTGTGGTTCAGCGTGTTGGGGGGGAGGGGGAAGTAGTGCAGGGAGGGAGGAATGGCGTGTCGGCGAGATCATGCCTGTCCGGGCACGCATTAGCTGTTGTTGTTCTTAAGGTGGGCGCCAGTCAGCCCACCGTGATCGGAGACCCTCATAGTGGACATCTAGGTCAACATGGCGGTTAATGTTATCTGCACTGGAGTGCCAAGCTTCGAGGAATTCCCCTGCATGTTTGGTGTTAGCCATGGCGACCACTTCGGTACCGTCCCAATTGAAACGGTGGTCACAATCAAGAGCGTGTGCAAACACGAGAGATAAGGGGTCGCGTCGGCGGATAGCTAACTTGTGTTCATTAATGCGAGTCCCAAGTTTTCGACCCGTGTGACCAATATAAACGCAACAGCAGTTAGCGCACGGGATACGGTAAATGAAGTTACTTTGTTGTTCTTTGGGTATGGGATCCTTTGCCCGGGATAGTGTTGCGCGTAAGGAGGACGCCGGCTTGTGGGCAATGCAGATGCCAAACCGGTTTATTTGTCGGGCCATCGCTTCAGAAATTCCTCGCATCTAGGGCAGGGAATGATATTTCCTCTGTGCCACTTCTACACTTGAACTCTGATCTTGTGGTTGCCTCTGACGTCTGAGACAGTTTTTCACGAAGCTAATCGGATATCCGTTAGATCGGAATAATTGGTATAAGTAGGCTAGTTCTACCTTGAGTAGATACTGGCTGCTACAGTACCGAAAGGCGTGGTGAAAAAGATTCCGAACGCAGCTTTTTTTGTGGGCCGCAGGATGATTGCATGTTTTCCACGAAATATAACTGAATTTTCAAGAGCATTGAAAATCAATGGGATAAATAAATTCATGCCACTCAAGTAGTCCTTTTTACGGGGTGTGGTTTTTGCATGCAGCCGGAAAGATGTTCGTTCGAAAGCCGGCATCCCAAAGTATCTGACTTATTAGCAAATTATGCTGTACGATGATTACTTTTACAACCCTACTTAAGTAATCTTTTCAAAACGAAGACGCATTTCATAATTTCGGTTGACATTTCATGAGTTAGCCCACCTACTGTAAGATATCAGGTATTGGGAAGGGCGTCTGGGTGCGGCCATCCATGGTTGGGCCCTTCTGTCGCACTGGTTCGGAGCCATAGCCTGAACTCGATATTCTGCGATTGTTTGATGACATGCATTTCGCCCCACAATATGGGGTCGGTAACTACATTCTCCTTATCGTGATAACACTAAATGGAACAGGAAAATTTAGAGATGAACTTGAGAGAAGGGGAAGTTCGTGCTGATTGAGCTCAACCAATTCAGACAGCAACGATTCGGTCACGGCGAACTCACCGTTGTAAGGCCAGCTAAAGCTATGAGTAGGCTTTAGCCACTACAACCTTCAGGTCTGGTCCCGAATAGAAAGGCAACTTGAGAGGGAGTATTGTATTCTGCACAGAATACATGGGAAAAAAAGTCAGGTCAAGTTGGCAACCGGAAGAGGGCACAAGTCCGGTGGCGACAGGGTAGGCATCAGAGTGTCGCTGAGGTAGGCCTGTGAGCGCCTCGAGCGGGGGCATGCCTGAGTCGACCTTGAAGTTGGCCGACCGGGTTGGATAGCTGTGATTCGCCGAGAATCAGACCGCCACTGGCACACGCGAACATGTGCCTCTGAGGGGCGCAGTGTTTCAGTGGGCGTCCGGAGTATGACCACTACACATTTCGGTAAGATGGGGATATGTAGCCCCACCTGAGGAACAGAATTGTGTTGGGTTAGGGTTGCGGTTAAGGGTTTGGTTAGTGTTAGGGCAACTATTTCTCAACCATTCGAAGTACAACCGCGCCTCCACAATACATTGCGTGACCTATCTCATGAAATGTTGGCTGAAATTCTGAAATGCGTTTTCGATTAGGAAGGATTACTTGGTCGCGGTTGTGATACTGATTATCTTAAGGCATATTCTTATAACATTTTAAACTTGGCAGGATGTCGGCTTCAAAATGCACTTCTTTTTAATCTTCTGTAGAAAGCGTGCTCGGTAAAACATGACTACTTAAGAGGCTTGCATTTTTCTCATTGATTTTCGATGGTCTTGCAAATTCAAATATATTTTATAGAAACCACAAACAAAAATGTGCCTTCTTTTAGTCAATCAATAGAGAATCACGTCTTCTTTATATTTTATACTTAAGAAAGGAGTATAATTAGGTTTTAAAAAAGTTTCTTATTATGAGACTTTTTAAGACCGCGAAATGTCCATTCGAATAGCATCGTACCTGGCCGTTTACTACTGCTCCTCATGAAATGTACAACATGGTCCGCATCCATTGCAAAATTTTATAGACCCTGTATCATATCTCTTTAATGACATAGAAAAATATGAGATTTTCTTTACGCGGAACGCATGCACCTTGTAGAGTGTAATCACTAAGCGCTAACGCAACGAATGATCAGGCTCCAAATTTTTCGGCAATTAGAAAAGTTTTTTAAAACCTAATTATAAATCTTCCTTAAGTATAAAATATAAGGAAGACGTGATCTTCTATTGATTGACTAAAAGAAAGTATAAAATAGAGAGAAGACGTGATTTAGTATTGAGTGACTATAATAAAACATATTTTTGTTCATGCTTTTATAAAATATATTTGAATTTGCAAGACCATCGAAAATCAATGAGAAAAATGCATGCCTCTTCAGTAGTCATGTTTTACCGAGCACGCTTTCTACAGAAGATTAAAAAGAAGTGCATTTTAAAGCCGACATCCTGCCGAGTCTAAAATGTTATAAGAGTATGCCTTAAGATAATTAGTATCACAACCGCGACCAAGTAATCCTTCCTAATCGAAAACGCATTTCAGAATTTTAGCCAACATTTCATGAGATAGGTCACGCACTGTAGGTTTTCTTTTGCATACAGTTGCTTGACCTCGTCGCCTGTGTGTTCCCCTGTCTCACCTACAAAAACCCCCATTATTACCGGTCCCATATTACAGGCGACTGGGGTCTGTTTACCTCAGGTAGGGCTACATAACCATATCTGAACCACATTTCATTTCCTTGTTTAAATACTCTAATTGAGGAGATCGTACTCTGGCTTCTCAAGCACAGTCTTCAAAAAAATAATAACTTGTGCACATAGTGTTGTGAAGTTACTCAACCCGTGGAGTTTTTCGCTTGTCTCTACTCCATAGCCTTTGGAGGGGTTCCTTTTTCATTAAATATGTCGATTATCCAAAAAATCATAGCACCCTCGGTGACTGTCAACGTTGTCGTCATCTTCTTCTCCCACAGCCGATCCAGCGGTACAGAACACAGTGGAAGAATTCGTGCCCTCAGAGGACGTCAATGCAGGTGCTGGGTCAAGTGGCTTTGAGTCCTGGAAGTGGGTTGAACGACCATCGCCCGCAAACATTAGCAAGATTTGGACAGCGACAGTGCCATGATTTGTAAATGCTCGTGCATGCTTTTGACTTCTTTTACACAAAAATGACGCGCTTCACCTCTTAACTGAACTCTGAAAGCAGGTATTTTTGCTTTCTACGTGCGAAAGGTTGTTTACGCCGACGGCATGCGTGATAGGGTGAGATTACGCAAGTAAAATCGACACTTTTGACACCCGGAGTCACACATGTGCGGTTTTCAGCCCTCGACGCGGTTGATCTGCCCTCGAAGTAGAACGTCACTCCGAAGCAGTGGGGCTGATGAGTGGAGGTCGCTGGTGTCGACAGACGCACTCTTCTCTACCAGTAGTGATGAATCCGGATAAAAGGCGAAAAATTTGTTTTGAAATGAAGGAGGCAGACGCTGTGCTTTTTGCTCACTACTAGTGAATTTAAAACTTTCGCCCCAACGAAGGGATTTTGGCCTCGATTTCGAAACAGCAGTTCTGACCTCTCTGCCAGACATTATTGTCTTAGACTAACTGACCAACGGGCAGGTGGTCTCTGCATCACGCTCACGGTTAATTTAGGTTGGTAAATTGCTACTTGGCCGCCGTTTGTCTCCAGTCGGGCAGTTCCGGTTCGATTAGCGAGGTGTTGTCCGGTAGTAAGTAGCATATGCACCGACAACTTGGCCGTCGATTTCGACGATGTTCGGTATGTGCTCCACAGTGGGGTGAAAGCAGGGACGGTGACTTGTGTGCAAACCAGTTTATATTGGTGGTAGACTTGCGTAGCATCTACCGCACCCCCCCCCCTCCTCGCCCACTAAGGCCTGGTATCAGGACATATTCAAAAGGACCGGAGGCAGGAGAGGACGCAGGTGGCTGGCCCGGCCGGACACGCATCTAGGCGCAACACCTCACCCCCTGGTCCGCAACAAACAAAAAAACAACAATGAGATGGAGGGCGGTGGGAATCCTAGTGTGCGCGACATGCGTCCTTAACTGGGCCTGCAACTGCACCCCGAATGTTGGCATTTGTTAGTGGTGTGCATTCCCGATAATGTCTGCCTGAATTCCATGTAGCCCCCGTGTTGGTTCAGCACATCTACCGTGTAGCCACAGCATATGCGACACTATGTCTGACGCCGAGCGTCGCCCTCAGATCATAATATCAGGGATTTGAATCCCCTAGGATGAGGAGAGAGAAGGGCTGAAGTGTTCTGTTGCTCAGTGTTAATCACGAAATGACCCGCCCCCTTCCTGCTTGTGTGGCATCGTACAACTTCCTCTGTGCACGATTGTTCATCAACAACGGCTAAAATGACTTAGTCGGGAATAACAGGGATCATTAGGATCTCCAAGGACTAACTAAACTCGTCGATCATGCCTCTAAACTTATTGCGATGTGAAGCGTTTTATTATTATAGTTAGTATTTAAGACTTTTTCCCCTACACGGCTTGTTGGATTAAATGAATTGTTTAAATAGAGGCCGGACGACATTAAATCGGACACAGAAATAGTGCTACTAATCATTTCAGAGTCGCTGAGTCCCAGCAAGTCGAAGCAGAGCGTACGAACCAAAACCCATCCGGTTGCTCGCAAGTTGGGTTAAGCCCTTGCTTGCTGATCTGGGGGCTGGATGGGGCGGCCCGCGTGGAGGAGTGGACTTTTGTATCACCCAGATTTGAGGATGCACATCCCGGCGCGACGTCAACCTTGTATGAATGTCGCTATGGTTCATGCATTTTCTGCAGGCGATAGATCTGACAGGTCTACTGCAGCTGGTACATTCATTAGCAGATCCCAAACATTACGGTCGACAGACCGAGTTCCGAGTTGAAGAAGAGTAGATGTGAGCAGAGTGGTCTGTACTGTGTAATTTGGTTTTCAAAATCTCTTCCAATCCCCAAATTATTTTGAACCCGATCTGCACTTACACTTCCATCCAGGGTTTCAAAACTACAAACCATGTACTTTCCGCGTACGGAAAACAGCACATTTTTCTGCGGTATTAAGAGAAGATCATATGAGGTTCATAACATTTAGCAATGGATTTAAGTCAGATTGTAAACTTTACAAGCAACATTTGTAAATGCGTAGACACGATGTTTTATGAACGGGCATTTCACGGTCTTAAAAATATCATAATTATTAACTTTTTAAAACCGAATTGTACCCTCTCTTTAAGCATAAAATTGGAAGAAAACGTAATTTTCTACCGAATGAGTAAAAGAATGAATATTATTATGCATGTTTTCCATGAAATATAATTGAATTTTTTAAGGCATCGAAAATCAATGAGAAAAATTCATACCACTTAAGTAGCCATCTTTTACAGGGTGTGGCTTTTGCACGCGGCCGGAAAGATGTTCGTTCAAAAGCCGGCATCCCAAAGTATTTGAATTAGTAGTGAACTATGCTGCTCGATGATTACTTTTACAACCCTACTTAAGTAATCTTTTTTAAAAGGACAACGCATTTCATAATTTCGGTTAACATTTCATGAGTAAGCACACCTATTGTATGTACCCTAAAACTAATTTTGAAAAAAATAGCTGTGAGGATCAGAAGAGAATTTTATAAGACAACTTTGGTCAAAAAAACACACCGATATCATGCGACAAGCTCCATGGCATGCCCATCTATATTGATCACGAGTCACCCCTGATGTTGAATGGCACACACCTCGCATAAACGGCCAGCTTAGTTTTGTCAGTCAATGGGTATACGCCTGCCTCTAAGTCCTGCCATCGAAGCGAAGTCGATGAAGGAGGCGGTAGATGCTATGCAAATCTGTCCACTGCGTAGGGTACGCGGTGGAATGCATAGCTTGTGACAGTTACATTTTCATTCCAATTATGGAGGCATTGAACATGGCGTCTGATGATGTCGCGCCACTAGCCATGTTAATAAAAGGATACAATGATTATACTTAGGAAGATTGCCAAAGAGTTGCATCCGGAGTAAGTCAATGGGTTCTGTGGAAAACGCACAGTTGTACCAGTTCCTTCTTAATAACGCTGGCCTTAACCTAAAAGCTCGTCCGCCTGGAATTACGCCAGTCTCTGAGGCCTCTTTGCCGCGCAAAAGGAGGCTTGAGGGCTGCTGTTCAGACTGGTAGTGAACTCGTTCAGATTTGAGGGTTTTTTTCATAACAGATAAAAACGTCATGGAGATTGAATGAGTGCAGCTATGATAGACAAGGTCGCTGCGTTTCTGAAAAAAACAAACATAAGGGGACTCAAAGCTACGTGACTAAGCTCGGGACTTGGGACTTTCATCCAAGTTACCTTTCTTGCTTTTAAACGGATCTGCTGTCGTTCGATTGAGGCGTAAAACTCCGAGATAGTTTTTTTCAAAATACAGTCATCTAATGTGAGTAAAAGGACTCACAAAATGTCTTTTTGCCAAAGATCAGGTCCATGTCTGAGAAAAAGGGACAAATTTCTAGCGACCCTCACAGACATGCACTGTCGTGAACCTTTGCTCCAAACCAGTTTGCGAAACTGTCGTGTAATGCAAAAGATGATAAGGATGATGATGATGATTGAAAAGAAGAAAAAGAAGGAGGAGGACGAGGCCAAGGAGGGGGAGGGGAAAAGTGGAGGAGAAGGTGGGTGAGGAGAAAGAGAAGGGGGTGGGAGGGAACGAGGAGGGGATTAGGAGAAAGTGGAGGTTGGAAGTCCCGGATCTTTACCGCGGACTAGATGTATGAGCAATTATCTGAGTGATTAGAGGATTAATGAAATTCGACCATTGGAGGAAGCATGGACAGGATGAAAATTTTAATGCACAAACAGAGTTCGTCCTGGAAACAAATGCATTTAGGACAATAAACAGGTACTACCAGTAAACTCAGTTGATGAACTGGGAACTTTCAATTATCAGGGGATCTTTTTAGCAGGGAGTCTTGTTTAGAATCTGCTGGAAATGTCCTGCATGCCTTAACGTTATCATTTGTGAATCCGTTTGAATGCGAATTGCAGCACGGTACTTTCTATTTACTCAATAATCGAAGTTTCGACCAACTTCTTCAAAAGATACATTTAGAAAAATAAATCTTCAGCTGAATCTCTGGAATTCATCTGTACTTTAAAAAATCGGTCAAACCAATTTGATGCGCCAATCTAAAATAACCACGAACGACTTCTGAGGAGAACCGAAGTGTTTGGCCGCACTTTAACAGGATAAATTCCGGTTGCTGAATTTATTTCACTCATCACAGTCCGCGGGAGGAAGAAGAATGCCAGGTTGAACAGGAACATTAACCGCAATGGTACAAATGTCTCTGGAATTGTATTTCGACACTCCTCCAGGACGAAGACTTAATTCAAGATGGCTTACAGTGCGTGACCGATCTAATGAAATGTTAGCCGAAATTCTGAAATGCGTTTCCGATTAGGAAGAATTACTTAGGTGGGGTTGTAATGTTGATTAGCATGCAACATAATCCTACAGTATTTCGGACTCGCCAGGATATCGGCTTTTGATTGCACTTCTCCTTTACGATCTTTTGCAGAAACCACATTCGGCAAAAAATGACTACTTAAGTAGCAGGCATTTTCCATATTGATTTTCGATGGTTTTATAAATTTAAATAAATTTTATAGAAAACACGCACCAAAATACGCTTTCTTTTACCTGTTTGGTAGAAAATCACACTTTCTTCATATTTTTCACCCGAATAAAGTGTTTACTTAGGTTCAAAATGTTTCTTATCATGAGATTTTTAAGACCGTGCAATGTCCATGCATACAGGACCGCGCATGCTCGTTTACCAATGCTCCTCATGAAATGCATAACACAGTCCGGATCCATTGCGAAATTTTATGAACTCTATATAGTATATTCTTAAAGACGTAGAGGAATATATGATTTTCCTTACGAGGAAAGCATGCACCTTGTAGACTGAAATCGCTAGACGTAATGCAATAGCAGATCAGGCTTAAAATTATTCGGGAATTGGGTAACTTTTTTAAAACCCAAACATACACTTTTTCGGGTATAAAATATAAAGACAATGTGATTTTCTACAAAACAAGTAAAAGAAAGCATATTTTTGCATTTTTTCTGTAAAATATATTTTAATTTATAAGACCACCAAAAATCAATAGAAAAATGCATGTTACATAAGTAAACATTTTTACCAAGTGTGGTTTCTGCAGGAAGTCAGAAAGAAGTGCATTCAAAAGACGATATCCTGGTGAGTCCGAAATACTACAGGATTTGTCCTAATCTAAAACGCATTCCAGAATTTCGGCTAACATTTCATGAGATCGGTCTCGCACTGTGTGTGAACAAAATAACAGTCTTGAATTATGGGAACTTTTATTGTAAATCTCACATCATTTGGCCGTTAGGTAAGAGCTAAGCCGACTGTTTACTGTTGAAACTCTTGAGTAAACTTGACGTTTACTTTCTACGTCGAATTACTTTCTTAAACTCTTACAAAGGCTTTGCCCAATCGAATGGGTGTCCGACTTAAATGTCCCTCCACACTTAATGACACAGTTTCTATCGGGGTATTTCAGGTTTTAGTAATATTGCACCTAAACCACTGGTAAAACGCCACTTTGCAGAGTACGGACACATTGAAAAGTCAGATACGTCCTAAAAGGTTCTTTGTCAGGTGGCATTTTTCAGGGTCGAAAGCACCTTCCCAACCAAACTGGCTGAGTTACTATGGATGAAGGGTTCTACCGGTCCGCATATATACCCCAAATCAGTCTGTTATCGTGTTGTCAGGTCGTTAAGCTCACGAATAAAGGCGAAATTTCGAGTTCTGGTTGTACGCATAAGTAAAGAAGAAGAAGAGTCGAGCACCGGAACACTTTGTTTATTGTCCTGAGCTTTCAGACTCGTACAGGGGTCCATCGTCAGAGGTAGTAGCAGAAACCGAACAAGCGACAGTTATAGGTCATGTAGGCCAATCAACGACCGAGGGCGCAAGACTGAAATTGACTGCGCAGGGCTCTGTACGCCGACGCCAGATCGATAGATCGACGGAATGATTTCTCATCCAAGGCCCAGGCTGCAATCAATTCTCGGACTGTTTTGTTTCCGGCGTGGGCGACTATTTTGGTGGCTGCGAAGGTAAACTCGTGACCCATTTCGTAGGTGTGGACGGCCTCTACCCGCAACCAGCTTGTGTTCGTGTATACGCGATCCGGGCATGCGTCCAGTCTGGCCTGTGTAGTTACAAGGACAGTTTATGCACGGGATGCGATACACTACTCCGTCGGTCGATGAGTGGTTTACATGCCCTATAACTGTCGCTTGTTTTGTTGCTGCTACTACCTCTGACGATGGGCTTCTGCATGAGTCCGAAAGCTCAGGACAATAGACAAAATGTTCCGATGTTCGACCCCTCTTCTTTTTCACTTACAGTTAAGCTCACGCTTTCACGCGTGTCTTTAGGAAAAAAGGTGACTGTGACTCCTTACCGGAGCCGAATACAGATGCGAAAGACCTGAGCCCCTCCCGACAAGCAGAAAAACTGCAAAATTAATTATGCACGTCCCGCTTAGTTACACCTGATGGTTTCACCAGTACGCCTGCAAAAATTATCCACTCAACTAGTCTGCAAGTGCGGTTTTGGTGTTTTCAGTCGTAAGCGTGGTCGAATCACGCGCATAACGCGTGCCGACTCATGTATGGATGAGAAGTCTGACTGTCGCAAGTCTCCCAAATGTCGGAAATGTACTACTGTGTCGACCTTCAGAGGGTCGTTTTTCTAAGAGACGAAAGACTATGCACATGGCGTTGTGGAGTGGTGTTTGCTGTTGTGGTCTGGGCGCAGGATGGGTTACTGATGTTTCGCTTTGCCAGGTGCCCATTTTGGGAACGATTACAGGCGTGTCATTGCAAGCTTGTGGAGGTACGATGGTCGACGACTCGGATGTTTCCAAATCAAAAGACAGGGAAGACAGCTAGATGGACAAGCTTTACTGAGACAGCTCAACAGTCAGTTGCAATAAGCGTCCATGTCAGACAGAGTAGCAGCCGAAGTGCATGCGGCTGAGCTTTTTCCGGCTGCGGCCAATCGACGAAGAGACGCCGGCTAGACGAAGGTTGAGTCACACGCTGGTACTCAGTGCTTTGTAAGGCGTGATAGGCCGACCGGATGTGACATGAAAAGGCGGCGGCGCTGATAGCCGTGAGATCAGGCAGTCACAGGCTCGTGCATTTCCGTGATCCACTGAGGTCAGCTCCAAAGTGCCGTTCTCCCAGTTTGGGGCTAGGGTATGGTCGTTTGGCGATGATGATGGTGATGAGCGGGTCAGAAAGTGGTCATCCTAGTCTCTTTCTTTTTTAACGATGAGCAGTCGTGAGTATGTATAGCATGTGATCATGACTGACTATACTCATTCAATATCATACGATGGGTGCTCGTTTATCGAGTTAAGGGACATGCATGCCCGTTGTGCCTTAGAAAGCCAGGAGGACAGCCGTATAGTGAAAAGAAATGAGGCAGGGTAAGGAACGCCGACCAAAAGAAGCGAAAATGGGATGGCAACCGTCATCAGGCACCCGTACCTGATCCCACGTGTTGACATACTCGGATTCGGACCAGGGTCCTTTGGCAACTGATAATTACGAGCGGGGCGCGGAAATGGCACTCCCCGTATTATAGATGGCCCTACGCCCAATTCCAGGGGTATTTGGGGTTGAGATTAGTGCAAGGGTTGGGAGTGTTGGGATTAGGGCTGAAGTCAGACCATGGAAACATGCATTCCCTCGACTTTAGCGCTAGGAAACATGTAATAATGGGGAGGGGGTGCCCATTTCCGTGTCCAGTCGCGTTAAGTTCCCTGGTAATCCAGGCCTAGGATTGACTATGGCTAGCTGATGACGATTAATAACTCTGAAGTGATCACCCCCGTCTCCTCTGTCTCTGTCGATATCCCTCCCTGTATTGATCCAAGGCCAAAAACAAACTTTGTAATAAATGCCATCAAATTCTTGGAGCGATCAAATGCTCCTTGACGTGCAGAGATGAGGCAAGTGGATAAAGACGGCGGGTGGGATGGAGGTTACAGGTGAGACGAAATAGGACAAGTTTAGGAGGGGGTGACAGTCGCCCCGAGTCAATCCTTTTCTTCATCCAGTTTACCCCAGGGACTGAAAGCCAGGGCAATCGACCTCAATGGGCTCTTTTGCCGTGCTTAAGTGATTTTTTATCGGACAGGTTGATACAGCAGCCACTAAATGTACAGGCAAGTTTGACTAATAGTCAGCTCATGGTCCCATGACTGGACTCGTGATAGCAGATCAGTATGTGTTGTCAAATCACCAATGCCTTGTTTAATTATCTAACTTGGAGTAAATTTATCGGAACAGACCTTTTCGGACACTGTATGAAAGTTGAAATGAATGTCTGAGCTGAAATCCACCAGCTACTGCGGAACAACCGCGTAATATTCACAAACTGCCAACGGGCAGCTAGTAGTATAAAATCGTTCAGTTTGTTGCTTTATAATTTTTTCAGAAATTAACTGCGAACATGGAGTAGATCAGTATATGCTAAGGTCTATAGGCGCAGATCGAAGTTTGATGTATGAATATTTGAGCTGAAGTCCATCAGTCACAACGGGATAACCACATACTATTCATTACCTGCTGACAAGTAACCAGTAGTATATTTCTGGGTTACAAGATACCATACTAGCTTTTAGCAAGTACCTGTGCTGCTAGTGTGGTATCTTGTGACCCTAAATTTTGTAATTATTTACCATACTGACAATACAGGTACTGGCTAAAAGCCCAGATGCGCGTGTCCTGACGATCTTATGCCGCTACCTTGGGCAGCCGGGCAAGATGAAATTGCAGTTCATATACCAGAAAACACACAGAGGATGTTGGGGGACGCACGGGTGAGCCGAACCCCCCTCAGCTGCGTCAGGCAGCAGCACAAAATCGGTGGGGCACGCGTGTCGGGGCTTCTAGCTAGCACCTGTGTTGTTAGTATGGCAAATAAGTACACAATTGACAAACCAGCAATGCGCAGGGATCAGATCATGTTCTTTTTGGCACACGTCTGGAAATTTACCTCCCAACCGTACTCAGAATGCGTCTTATGTACAAGATGCCCTCATGCAGCAAAACAGCGACAACCCCGCACAGTCACGGATCTGACTGCATAAATCGAGTGTCGACTTGCAGCCTGAGTCAAGGGAAAAGGCAGCAGCAAATGGTCCCCGTTAAGACCCACAATCCCCGATGAGGCCGAGAGAATCCCCCGGATTCAGGCCCGGAGTACCACACGAACTGAATAAGCATTAGGACTGCCAAGTTGCAACCTACGCCGATACAGAACACAGCGGATGGACGCGGGTGCCGTTCAATCACTCCTGTCGCGTTGGTCTATGGGTCTGTTATTGTTCAGTCAACTTTTTGCGCCAACGACAGCAACCTGGTCATCATACCGGTTGCCTTCGTGTGCTTGTGTGGAACGGTCAAGCACATCGGTTTGTGCCTATTCTGGGGGTGTCTAAGTTGCACCGCCACGCACTCACTGTCAATCATATCTCTTTTTTTGCCTCAGTTAGAGTTCGTTTTCGAAGGAAACTACTACTGTTCCCCCCTGCTGGGTTTGGAAGTTCCAGACTGCCTTCTGCAGGATACGACAGCCCACAATTAAAAAAGTTGTTGGTTTTTTTCAGTTCTGACAGCAAACTCCATGGTGCATAATTTTTCGAGGCAGAACAAAGAAAAAAAGTTCTTTTGAACATATTCAGATGAGTCATGTAAAACCGTAAGAGCCTCAGGAGTCCTAGTTGCTTCTATTTCTACCGGCAAATTGTGGTCTGTCTCTCTCCACTTAGACTAGCCTCATCTTCTGGGGCCACCATCAAAATGATACGTGGTCAGTTGGTAAGTATGTAAAGGTCACGCCAGTTGTCGTGAGTTCCAACTATAACAGTTGGAAAACTACTGAAAAACAGTTGCGGCTGAGAATGGGAGGATTTTTGTGGACCGAACATAGTGATGGCTTTCTTACGACGGATGACTGTTTGCCGGCCGAAAATATGAGTAGTTATTATGTAAACGTACAGAATTAATGAGGGCTGTTTTCCCTCATCACACATGGACGAACTACCGGGAAAAACAAAGGTAACAGCTAGCGGTAAGAATACAAAAGGGTTCGGATAAATACAGGGGGACTATAACCACCCTTTCGTCATTGGTGAACTGGACCCCGACTTTCGATTTAAAGTTAGCTATATAGTTGGCTCTATGGCAACAAAGACATTTTAATTATTAAAAGAAGTCCAACTCTTAATCGACCCGACATTCACACACTTTCAGCGGTGCTATCACAATAAACTGCGATCTAATAAATCGCTGTAGACTTTTTGTTTTCAGAGGCCACATGTGCCAACCTAATCAACTGGTCAACCAGTAGCTGAGTAATGATGAGTGACTGATTATCGAAAATATCCTCAGCCAGTTAGTAGCCATATCAAGGGAGCGAGGGTCGACTTTGCTGGACCAAATTATGCTGCGATTGGGATAGACTTTAATGTATTTTTAACCGCTTACCAAGCAAACTTGTAAGTAGGACTTTACGATCTAATTGTAGGACGGAATACCGTCTTTCGTTCAGTTTTGAAGACTCAATTTGAGGCCCTCGCAAGCAGTCGAATATCCACAAACAGTGATCTAAAAGATGGCGGTTCCTGACTTATTTGTCATCGCTAGGCAGTCGTACCCCAACCTGAATTGTCCACGATACGAATACAAACTCCTTGATTGTAGAACATCACTGTGCTTACGAGTTAGATTCGCAGAATATTACCGTCTGGAAATGGATCAACTCTGGCTGACATCTAAAAAGCCAGGAATTGTAGTCGGTGCCGGTGACTTCTCTCGGATATTCGGAAAACCCAGGATATTCGTAGAACGTCGTAAATTTTAGACGCAGTGAAGCAGCGTCCACGAAGTTGCTTCCTTCGGTTAGCGTCTTCTAGATTTTCATTGGTTTCGCCAACATTTTGCCATTTGTCAGTGAAGTTACGATCCTGGAGGCTGTTGACCCTGATGCAACTTAGGTTTTTTTTAGAAATTGAGAGCTTTCACTGTCGGAGCAGGTGTTGGAATTAGGTCTCTGCTTATAGGATTCACTTTATAGTTGCAAACGAGATTCTTTCACCAGATTGCCTGAACCCAGCTTGCTGTCCTGGTTTCAGCCAATCAGACATGACGTCCTTACTACCGGATGGTTTGGTCCCCAAACGGTCCATGCGGTAGATGCGCTGGACCAATAATGGGGCTAGTTCTTCTCCTGAAAGCGTTATCGGGGGGAGGACGTCCATAAAAATGTCAGCATTGCGGGTGCGGTTGCACGCCCACGACATGTCCATTGGGATCCGTGCCACCCCCTTTTTTCTTATCGAATAAAGTCCTGGTCAGCGTGGATCAGAGGGTGTGGAGTAGAGCTCCAAGGTGCGGGCTCGACCATGTTATCCACCTGTGCCCTCTCCCACCTCCGGTCCTCCTGACTCCGTCTTGACACCGGACTCAGGTTGGAGAGTAGGAGAGAGTGCGGTAGATGCTCTGAAAGTCTACATTCTGACCCCTGTTGAAGTGTTGTTGCTGTTGTTGGTGAAAGTCCTGGTCAAGTGTATGTTGTGGACCAGGGGGTGTAGTGGCACACCTAAGTCCGGGCTCGATCGTGCTATCCACATGCGCCCTCTCCTACCTACTGTCCTCTTGACTCTGTCTGGACACCGGTTGCAGGTGGGGGGGAGGGTGGAATAGATGCCACGCAAGTCTAATGTCACTTCAAAGTAACTCACGCGCAAGTCACCCTCCCTGATCTCACCCTGCTGTGGAGCACATAGTGGACATCGTAGACGACGACGGTCGGACCGTCACAACTGGATTGTGCCACGCAGTTTCCAGGCAGTGACACCAACAAATGACACGCAGTTAGGCCAACAAATACTGCACATTTTTGCTCTTTCTGACGATAAGACCTTGCGTCACTCTAGAACCCAGGTACATTTGACGTCGGTTTCGGTGATGTGTCCATCTAGAGCTTCTTTCTGCCACCAACGCTAATGAAACCCAGAGAATCAAATCTACTTTCGCGTTTGTTTGGATGGTTAAATAAGAGAGTGATGTGCCTGAGGCGGGAAACTAATGTCGGCTCACGTCTCGGTGGAGGTTTGCAATGAAAACTAACTTTGGACATGTTTGCCTTTTATCTGACACAGCTCGCCTGTTTTGTTTAAACTCAGACTGCCGATTCGACAAGCGCTAATAATTGAAAACAAAGGAGGGGCAAGATCGCGAATGCAAGCAC
>CACRXP010000061.1:149046-211053 GCA_902702965.1 Spirometra erinaceieuropaei
CCACACTACAGGTGTCGTCGTACTAAATTCCAGGGAGGTGCATTTCCCCGCGCCCCATCTATAATCATTACCCTCTTTACCCTACTCCTAAAACTAAGCCAACCCTAGCCCTAATTCTCCGTAAAGGTTAGCGTGTGGTCAGCCATAAGGGTAACTTCGCGTCTCTCGCTAACGCCTGCACCTACGCCCTAGCGACAGCCTGCTTTGGCACACAAATCTGTCCGGCTTCTATTTGTCTCGTTGCAATTCACTGTCTGCACCACGCATCCGTTTGATTCTCTGCCTGCACCATGCGAGGCTTGTCACTAACCTCGCGTGGGTTCGGAGCCAATCAACGCAACTCCTCTCGCCGATTGGTTTACCACAGGCGGGCACAGTCCAGACCACTGGCGTAAACAATCTGCCACAACACTTTAGCAGCGGCGACTTTCGGCGACACACGGTTCGTCGCTCCCGCGGATGCCGCCCTCCGCGGCGCCGGACGCACCCTCGTCCGGTTGCCAACTTTCCCCATCCTTCTGTACAGAATAAAATCTTCCACCCAACTGGCGTCCCGCTTCTAACAACTTGGGATATGGCCCGAAGTCGTGGCGCACTGAGCATACACCATCATCGCTTAGCCGCTACAATCGCAAGGTGACCTGTACTGCGGACAGGGGGTACTTATTCCCGCACCCTATCCACCTTTCACGGCATGTGCTGCGAAAGTGACGGACGAATGTGTTCGCACCGATCTATCGGCTTTCTTAAACAAACAAGCCATGCGTGGGTGGCAGAGGTTACGAACAGGTAACCAACTACCAGGCGGACGTCCGCCAGGTCATAGAAGCAGCGCCATGATCCGCTGAACGAAGGCAGAATAAGCCCGGAACAGTTCTGTTTCAATCTACCGGCATTGTCTGTCATCCTTCCCCGCTGCAAACAAATTCGTATTCGAAGTAAGTAGGTCCTTCACAAGGAGTGAAAACGAATAATACCAAACAAATCTCTGCTTAGTAATTGCTTACCTAGCATCGAGTAACGTGGCCCACTAATACATGGAGCAGAATGACGAGGTCTGACTGACAGAATAGCGAAAGTCAAAAAAGCCCACCGAAACCCCTATTCGGCCTTCTCTGCGCCCTTCTCAGTGTTCTTTTCTGAAAAAGAAAAGTGCGGATCTCTGTTTTTACGTCTCTCAATTTATCACCTGAAACCTGAATTTATCCCTCCATGTACTTGGGCCATAAATAGAAGTTTGGAGCGTCTAGGCTTGGTCTTAAGTTGGTTTGTCGGTTTTTTGGAGCATTTGGTCGAAGCAAGTATGCGGGAAGTGTGTCCAACTACTATTGGCGAGACAAATCAGGGGCATGTGGATGTCTCTGAGACAGGGAGGGGAACCCAATACCGAATGTATTGTCAAGTGGTGCCCGAAAGAGTCCCTATTACTCGGAGTCTAGGGGGGGGGGAGTGGTGATCAGTTCCTGTGCGTGATTCATGCCTCACATTTAACTTTTATGCAGAAGTCTCTTTTTGTAATCCGTGCGACGGGATTACACAGTCTTCGTTACTACGTGTTCTTAAAGAATGCAGAGAGGAGGTCTTTATAGGTGGACATTACCAAAAGATATATAAACGTAAAAGGAGGAATTTCAACGTCTACAGATGGACAGACTGTGCCACACGAGGTTCGATGTGAAACTACTAAAAACCGGATGACTTTTGTAAATGTAGACAGTTGCACTATAAAAGAGCTACTATTATATTATTTGATTCTAGTCTAATTTAACCGATCTAATTAACTCTCGTCTAGTTTGGTGCAGTTTAGCATGACCCAATGTAACTCGCTGTAGTATACTATGATCTAACACTACTAAATAGAACTGAACCCACTTTTATTTGGCCTATTCTGATTGAGTACGGTCCAGTTTTTAACTAATCTAACACCCACCTAATCCAATACATGAACGATGATGGAATCTGTTTCGCAACGCAAGGTTTCGTCTTTTAAAAAATCCACTGATTTGCCGTAGAGTTTCCCACCGTTGGCATAAATTCCGCCCCAGTTTACTATACGATAACTCACATACTTTCATGGCAGTACAAAGATTCCACAATGAGCACTCAGCGCTTGTACACCGCGTACTTGAATTATCGTTCTACCCACGATTTGTCTAACTGACCTTTGCTTCGCTCTGGTGAGCGGGCGTTCAAATATGGGCTTTCATTGAGGCAGTCAATTTCATATGTACCTTTCGGTTACGTGTGCTCCTTCATGTTGTTTTCCGTTACTAGGACAACAAACTTTGATGCTGGAGGCGTTTTTGCGTTTTCCACTCTTTGGCTGAATGGCGTCCTTACAAAAAGCTATTAGTCTGGACCCCGCGCCATCCAATCACGACTGTACAAAATCCATGTCGTGTTGCAAATTTAGGCAGTCAGCAAAAGCTAAGTCGACCAAAAACGCACCCTATCGCTTTGCGAGAAACAACTCGAGCAAAAGACATCCTAAATGTCGTAAAATAATTAGATGAGGCAAGGCGCGGTCCCTTTAGCGACGAGGAGTCAGCGCATCTTTACCAGAATCATTCCATTAAAAACGATAAATTAGACGACGTGACTCACTCTGTAGTGTACATGAGTCCGTGTAAGCACTTCTAGTTTGGTCCGTCTGGCAATGTATTCTAGGTCGCATATTGTTGTGAGTCATCTCCACTACTCTGTTAAACACTCATCCAAAACCCTTCGAAAATCGATGGTGGTTTACACCCTAGCGCGCGTTATGACGCCACAAGTCATGATGTCGTCATCAAAATGGGACGTAATTTCTATGAGTCACATACTTCACAGATAGTGAAACCAGGGGGATCGTACACCTCCCACATACGCAACCATGGACGCCAAAATTACGCTCGAAGGCCTGCTGATGGAGCACGCTTCATTCGCATGTAAAAGTGGTAAATGAGACCGTCAGATACACTTTTTAAGTTTGAAAGGATGACTGTATACGGAGAGGTTCTGTATGAGTTACGCTAGTTAGTTTTCAAATTGACTGAGTCGTCTGTGATAATAGGTCAAAAATTCTGTTTAGCACATCGCAGGCACCCTGATCATATGAGACTTTGCTCTGGTCAGAACCTACTGGATTCAGTGACAGTGACAACATGTATAAATAAATCAGTGAAATTTTATCTTGCTGCATCCACTGCAGCTAAATCCCAATACTGCTTTAAGAAGCAGCTGAAAGATAACTAAAATAGATAGGCAGAGAAGTATACATTAAACAGGGTAGAATTCAGTCAGGTTGCTAATGGCACACGCGATTTACAACCGGTTGCCAGACATGAATCTCTCATTAGTTCTACAACCGTTCTGCCGCAGTTCCTTAGCAGTTCGGAGCGCCAATCAGGCGCATCTTGGCGTTGCTTTTAATCGATTGTGGGTGACCAAATTGGAAGGCCGGATTCAAGCGACTCCCTCTGCCTTGGGATTTCATAACGGCACGTTTGTTGGCGGCTTTGTATCAAGGATAAACCATGAATAGAACAGTAGGTAGACCACGAATACTTGTACTCCCATGAACTATCCCCTTACAGCTTGTCTACTTATTTCATCTAGGTGGCTTGATAACAGTATTCGCTGATGTACTGACCGTATCAGAGCCCCCCTTCCCCTGGCTTGGGACAGACAGGCTCCCCTCTGACCAAACCATGCGTTTCTACGCATTTCACTTATTGGAAACCGACCGACCAAACTTAGCTTCGTCTTGCGCATCCGTTACAATGAAAATCGCAGATGCTAAATAACTGCGATTGAAAGACTTAACCATCCGTCACGTCTGAACGAAGACAATTGCTTTTTGATTCGGAGCCAAAACCCGCCCGAAGTCTGATTTTTGAATTTAATCCCCATACAATGAAAGAATTGATGTCAAAACTGGCGTGTTCAGGAGTAAAATTAACATACAGAACATAACTCCGAAGAATTCAGACAAAAGGCTAAAAAATATTCAATGAAAACACTGGATCTTTATCAGATATACAGAACAGGTGCACTCCTTTCTGTTTCTTGTAAACAATTCTGATTTCTCAAGCCGACAAATGAAGGGGCGACACACTTGGACAGAGTACGCTTCGAGACGTAAATGCCCTGCCTCGAAACAAAAATGACTTTCCAGAGAGCACCTAAATTAAACCAAGCAACTGTTGTCCCGTAGAACTCCCTGGAAATTCATTCGGTTCCCATTTCGAGAGTCTTGAAATTCAACCGCCATCCTCTTGCTCTTTTATCTACATTCTTGCACTCCATGTCCGTTAATTAGGACGTGCAACCTCGAAACCACCTCTGCTGACCATCATTTTTGGGGCTGCATTTCAAACATGGACATTTAAGCATTCCACGTTCTTGTTTACCTCAAAGATGCCCATGTTGAAGAGTCAAAACTAAAATAGAAATGCATTACACAGTGTTCAGATTGCCTTAATAAGACAAGCTGGGCTGACCGGATGGGTCATTCCGGTCTCCCTAGCTACTTAGGTACCATTTCCGAAATATTCATTACTTGTCAGCAAAAGACTGCTTTCAAGGATCTCTACGCGTGCTCTAGAAGATAATCCAGGCCCGTATTTGGGCGCGCAAACAGATTGTGTCACTGAATGTCACTCCTATATAACCGCAGCCATTCCCGATTGTACATATAATCACGATTGTGTTAGCGGCAGCAGTTTGCGCATGGCTCACACTTACCGTTGACTTTTGAATTTCCGTATTTTTTGATGTAATTATTGATTCTATTTCTGTTTATCGATATGAATAGGGAGCTCAAGGACGAAAGCTTCATTCCCTTAAAAAACTGACTTAAACTGGCTTATCATAGCAGGAGCTTCTGTGAAAATGATGGAGCGTTTGCGTGCTAGAGCAATTTCTCAATAAATAGATAAAGACGGGTTCATTTATGGGTTTTTTTACAAATAGACCATAGTTTATGGGGGATCTACGAAGGCAAAGTAGACTAAAATGATCACCTCATTATCCTTTGAACTATCACTGGCACTTCACGTCCAAGGACGCCTACTGTGAGATTTTTCTAGTTATCGACTAGGGTCCCATCTTCCTTGTGACGTAGGGAAGGTATTGGTAAATTAACAATCATAGTTTTCTAGTCTTCGTTGTAATAACATCCCTTTGTTAGCCTCATGAAACTCCCCCTCCAAATCCCAATAAATTATTAGTTGTCTACACCATCAGTCAATACGGCCTCTCGGAATAGTCCTTTGATAAATAATTCATCAAATTTTTGTGCTACAAGGGAACCTAATATGTGGAACACGAGCATCATTGCCCTGAAGTTTTGTGTACCTACTTGGGCTTTTATTGAGCGACCAAGAAGACCACAACACAGGAAAAACACATTTGCGAGAATTTGGTTGCTCTGTCGCTTTATCTCATTAGTACTTTGGTTATATCTTCTCTTAAACTGAACGTAACTATTCGCCTAATCGTCTTACTTAGATCAGGTCTTGTTTGTTTAAATGTTCTGGCTTCATAGATAAGGAAAGCTAAAGGGGTCACTTCTAGATTATTTGCCACCATCAGCCAAGCGTGCCTTATAGGGGAAAATGGCATTATGCAAGTGGGCATCCACAGAAGCACGTATCTAGATGCGCGCATATGTAAGCACAGGGCATATGAGGACAGCAGGGAGAATAAAAAAGAAGCAAGGATATGGCGGCAATATTGCCACCTACGACTGTCTTCCACTGAATAAAGAAGTGTCCAAGCAAGGTCTGATAAATATAAGTGCTCAGAATATTCCTATGCAGCCGGAGAACGGTTATCATGCAGGACATCCTGGGGACTTTGGTGCGGCATCGATATGTGAACATGAATGCAGGCATGTTCCATTACCCCAAATCGTCCAGAATGAAGGTGATTTAGAATCTATGCTGCAAAAATTGCCAGCGAAACAGATTACAAATCCTCAACGGATAGTTTCTAATGGCCTGGTGAAACCTGATTCGGACATTCTTGACATATCATTTTGCCCCTTGTTTTACGAAAGTGACATCCGCAAATGTCTCCAAAACTGCCTCCGGCATAAGGTTGCCCTATATTCTTTATACTGCTGGGACAGCATTCTTCGATAGTTTCTTTCCCACCGAGTTACGCCTTGAAAATGCTGGAGCATTGTTTGTGCCAACTGCAGAAGTAAATAATCGCGGTCTCATAACCTCAGACTGTTCCTGAACCGACCGAAATCCTTTGAGGCTTAACCATGGGAAGTAATACAGGCGTCCCACACCAACCCCTCCGTCACGTCCACAGTGCGGACTGTCGGCAGTTGGAACGACCAATGGCCTTTTGTGTGAAAACATGTTGAAAATGGCGGTTGACCAACAAGTCATAAGGCATTCGAAATTGCAAGGGGGTGGCTGAGGAACTTGTTAAACGTCAGCAGAATCATTTACGAACAGATCGAGGACACTCCAATTAGTTTACAATACTAACAGGAAAAAAGCGAAAGCGTTTCTTTAATAGGACGAACGACGGGCACTCGGTACACATAAACTAGCACGTTAGGTGCACCTTGTCCACGGCAACTATGACGTTTTTGACAAAACATTTTTCCCATCAAAAACGTGACTCACTCCTCCTGGATGTGGAAGTTCAAGTAAATCTATTCACTTAATACCCGTCCTCGTTGAACTCCCGACTCATACCTGAAAAGTAAAAAACAGGCTTAACGGTTGCCATTATTGAAAAAGTAGCGTTATATGTACATGTGAGCTAGGAGCATGCTACCACCGCTGATGTAACCAGGCCTGCCTGCGCAGTAGTTTCTGAGAAACTTGATTTATGATATGCATTTAAATGTCTCAACGGTGTTCAGAACTCCCACTCCATGGGGAGTCCGTTGGGAACTCCAGGGACTCTCTGTTGGAAGGTTGTCCCCGGATGACCATGTAGCCAATTTTGCCAGCGGTGAAAAGGGGTGACCAGACGACCTGCCCATTCCAACCTCAAAGTTATGAATGCACTCAAGGCCCCTAACAATCCGGCTGACCTGGACTTACAAAAGAGAAAATGAAGGATTGACACCTCGTACTATTTCTTCTTTTATAAACACGACGTTTAACTGTTGACGACAGTATACGAGATTCAGACAACAAGTTATTCCAGGAAATATCCACTATAATGCATTCGGTATGTATGAAACCATACTGAAAATGATAATCAATTGTAGCTCTCCAGGCTCCAGGATGCATGAATAAGTCGTCTCTAGGAGCACTTTAATGCCTAAGAACCCAAAAGCACATTCACCAAGACTTATAAAATAACTTAGAAAGACCGAAGGGTAGGAATAAAAGGTTCTGGTCACCGTACAGCATTGAGAAAGTGAAAGCCGCCTAGGAAAATATGACCATATTCCATTTGCTCATTCGGGGTGGGATTCGACCGTATGTGAGTATTACCAACGACCAGTTTAAAATTTTGAATACTCTGCGCTTTCACAATAATTTTCACCTCTTTAAGAAACCTTACGTTATATTTACGCACAGATGCTTTGCATTACTAATTATAGAGGATGCAATAGCTTTGAATGCAATAGCTCTGAATTTTTATTCTAGCTTCCAGTTTACTCAGTTTATTTGATATGGATAATAGGCAAAGCCTTTGAAAACCCTATTGATTACATGTCAGCTCGTTGGAAATAAATTTACACGAACAAAAAATATTCAATATTAAGACAATACTTGATTCATTAGAGTAGCATTGTCTCAGAGAAAATATTTGTGGAGACGTGGGGTCTTAGTTCAGATTCAGACTGTCGAGGGAAAACAGGGGACACAAGTAATCATCCATGCGTTTCTTGGAGAGTTGCAGGGACGTAGCCTCCACAACTGACTGAGGGAGATCGTTCCATTTCTCCACTATCTTCTGCGTGAAAAATTCAGAACGAAGATTCAGCCTGGACATTGTTGTCCGTAACTTCATCGAGTGACCACGAAGATTGGGTGAAAGGTGCCACTGAAACATGTCCTCAAATTTAAGTCCTTACTCAAGGCCATGTATTATCTTGTAGACGAGGATAAGATCAACTCTTTGCTGCCTGTAACACAGAGGGAATAAATTAAGGCAATTCAGTCGGTCTGTGTAGGGTTGACTTTTTAGACCGTTTACCAGCTTCGTTGCACGCCGTTGTACTCGTTCGAGGCATGCTTGGTCCTTTACTTGCCATGGTCGAAATGCTTGTATGTCATATTCTAAGTGGGGCCGAACAGAGGCGCCGTAAACTGTCCCTAAAAGGTCTTGGTCAAAGTTAATGAAAGGCCCTTTGATTGCATGCAGCACTCCCATGGCGTCTTTTGAAACCTTGTGACACTGCAGTGTTGGTTTTAGGTTGTTCTGTATCCAACCCCCGAGATCCTTCTGTGAAGATTCTGCGGGGAGCCTTATATCTTTCAGGTGATATGTCCTCAGGCTCTCATTTGAATGAGAGTTGGTTGGACGCAGATGAAGGGCGGCACACTTCTCCACATTGAAATCTAGAAGCCATTTCTTCGACCACGCTTGCAATCGGTGCAGATTATCTTGAAGGGATCTCTGATCATTCGGTCCCTTAATGACTTGCCAGAGCTTAACGCCGTCTGCAAGCATTATGTTGCCGCAGTCGAGTTCCTGAAGGCTGTCGTTAACGTAAAGGATGAAGAGCAATGGTCCCAGAACTGAGCCTTGCGGCACACCACTGGTCACATTCACCCATTCTGACATATCATCCCCGACACAGACACGTTGTTTCTGACCAACCAGAAACGCCCTAATCCAGTTCAGAAGATCTCCCCGGATGCCGATGGCGCTCAATTAGTGAAGAAGACGTTGGTGCGGGACAGTGTCAAAAGCTTTGCGGAAATCGATGTATACGACATCGACCTCAAAACCCTCTTTTAGAGCCCTGGTTCAGGTCTCCAGGCAAGCTAGCAGATTTGAGAGGCAGGAACGTCCTCTCCGGAAGCCATGTTGAAAATCCTGCAAGATGTTATATTCTTCACAAAACTGCTGTATAGAGCTCTTTACTAGAGCTTTCATCGTTTTGCAAGGAGGCAAGTTAAGCTAATAGGTCTAAAGCTGCTTGCTGTCCTCCTGCTACCTACCTTGTGCAATGGAACGAGGTCAGCTGTCTTCCATTGTGAGGGCGGCCTTCCTGTTCTCATTGACAGCTCAAAGAGAGTCTAAAGAGGCTTTGACAGCTCCGTTTATAGCTCCTTAAGTATCAGCCCGGGAATTCCGTCGGGTCCAGGAGACTTATCAGGTTTTATTTGACTGAGGAGGCGTCTGACTTCTTTGACGGAAAAGGCGACGGTTTCAATGACGGCAATATCTTGGCGCATTTGAAGCTCCAGGCTGTCTCGGTCCGTTTCAAACTTCTGATTGCCTTCTGGGGACTCCTCCGTAAAAACCGATTGAAAAAAAAGAGACAGTAATCGCACTTTCTGTGGCCCATCAACTAATAAGTTTCGGAGGCTATCCTTTAGACACGCAATTTCGTCCCTATGTTTCCTCCTACTGCGGATGTACCCGTAAAACTTCTTGGGACATGTAATGGATTCTGCTATCAGTCGGCGCTCAAAAGAAGTTCTGGCAACCCGAATATGCTTGCGGAATTTATTGCGTTGATCCTTATATTGGGCGAATGACCTTGGATCTCGAAGTTGCAAATTATTTTCCCAGAGTCTCTGTTTCTTCTTCATGGTCTTTTTTTGTCGTCGGATTAACCAACGGCCGTCGCGAACATGGTCTTGTCATTTTTATTGGACAATGGAAATCAATTAGACGCTCTATAATCCCGAAAAAGTACTGCCAGAATTCGTCTGAATCTTCTGTGTTGACCAACCAGGTTTCCTCCAAAAGAGTGCGTCTCATTGCGTTAAAGTCACCCGTCCAAATATTTCTGCGTCTCTTGATTTTTGATTGTTGGTAGGATAGGAGAGAGCACACGCAGGTAAAAGCAATATGATCGCTTAAACCGAGTGGAGGTTGTGGACTCACTTCCCTTATGAGTCCTTCTTATTTACTGAAAACGAGATCTAAACAGTTAGATCGTTGTCCTTCTCTCATTCTTGTTCCGAATTTTATGTGCCGAATGAGGTATTCATTCAGGGAGAGTTGTAGTAGCTTGTGGTCAAATGACGTGGACGGGGGGTTTGTTAGGGGAATGTTCCAGTCTATTCCTGGAGCGTTGAAGCCACTTAGAAGTAGCAAGTTCTCCTGCTTACATAACAACTCCAGTGCACTAAGTACTTCCATATCGGCGAATTCATTCGAGCTGGGAGGCCGATAGACAACACACAGGTTCAGTGTCGGTAATTGTTTGATACATATCTTGCATGAAATTATTTCGAAATTTCGGGGCGCCCCATCGGAAATTTCTCGTTGACAGCACGCAATTTCATTTGACACATAAATAGCTGTGCCTCCTCCTCTAAGCTTAAATCTGTCACAACGGAACAGTTAGTAGCCTTCAATTCTGACTTCGCTACTACTAATTTCCTCAGTCAACCATGTCGCTGTTAGGACAATTATGTGTGGCTTCTGTTCAGAGACTAGTAATGTGAGTTCATCTAGCTTGTTGAGAAGACTCTGACAGTTAGTGTAATAGATTTCTAGACAACGGCCACTGGTGCTGGCAGCCTCAGGAGTTGGCATCTTTGCATCGGTTAGGCTGTCAGAATGACGGCCTTCGTCCAGAGAAATGTCCTTTTGACCTGAATTATTTGTCCGTTCTTGATTTGTAGGTGTGTTTCGCCGCTGCTTCTCAGCTTTTCCAGCTCCGTCATCAGCTCTTTCATTTTCATTCTCTCTTTTGGCTCGTAATACGGCTAAAAAAATTTCAGGATGCTGACCCCGTAGAGATGATTTTCTCTGTAACAGGAGCTAGGCCTGTGCTTCAGTCTCCAAAATGACTTTTAGGGGTCGAGGCCGTGAATTTGAATCGGATGCTGACTGACTCTTGCCTATTCGGAATGCTTTGAGAACACTTAGTGACTCATCGTCTCTTAACAAAGCTTTCGCATACACTTGAAGAAGGTCTAAGTCATGCATAACTCTCTCCTTTGGAATTGTTGCCGTTTATTCGGGTAATCCTTTTATAGGTACATTTTGCTTGCGATTGAATCTAGTGCTCGTTGTTGTCACACATCTTTTGAGTGACTGAGCGTTCTTCTCCAGTTTACTAGTTTCGCTGGTTTCGGATGAACAATTATTTAAGGGATAAATAAAAACGACCCATTATTTCAGCTCAAGTTCTGTCCACCTAGACCGTGGAATATTTATTCTGCTCATGCTGACTTTGCAGGATTAAAGCTCGATTTTCTTGGTATCCGCTGATTTTTTAATAATTTATCTTGACCCACTTCGGTTAGACGCGAACGCAAATAACATCTGAACTTCCTTACACCCAACTGAAAGAAGACTGTAGGCAGTGAAGATTGTGGTGGGCAGTAATCATGACCGGTCTGGAGTTGTAGCGGCCGAGGACGTCAAGGGTAGCACAAAAAACAGGAAGGAAACGCGGAGAAGAGATCCTGACGAAGGTAGGCCCGAAGAGAACTGTTAGCATCTATTGATTCTCTTCCACACGCAGAAGAAGAAGAAAGTACATCAAGCATGGGATATAGTATAATAGAACGAAGTGGGAACGGAGAATGAGTATAATAAAGGTTAGTGTACACATGGAATGGAAAACTGCGAATAGATGATCTATGTGGATGGGTTGGCGACCCTGACATATTAGCTAAACAGCCGGTGGGGATGCAGTTCTGTGGGCAACTGCGGGGAAAGGCCGAGGTGGCGTCGACGTTGAGTGAGGAAGAGAGAGAGGCGAGAGCGACGATTCGTTGCGAGAGGGGGTGTCGGCGGTAGCGAGAGGAAGGGACACAGGCCGTCTTCACCAGTACGCAGTTACGCCATCTCCATCTCAGGTCCGCACGCCAAAAGTGTCACATCACTCAAACAAGCCTGTTCAAGTCACGGGGCGTTACAGCGCCATTGTTCACGACCTCGCTGCCTCAAGGTCATCCACCCTTCTGCGGTAAGCCGATCCAGACGCGCTGGCCTGAAGTCAAATGACCGACAGCTCGGGAATACCTGTGTCTGCACAGCCGCAGCTACCCATATGACCACTTGAACGCACTTCCTCCCTGCAACCACAACCTAAGCCACGGGACACCACCCCTCGGCAAATGCTCCACATACTGACTGGCCACCACTTGAGCTTGGCCCGCGAGCCTACAAAAGCGACTGCCACAACTGTCCCAGGGAGTCTCAGGCATGGCTGGACGCAGTCAACATCAGCCCTGGCTTCGCCTGGAAGGGCAACTCCGGGTTTTCTATACATCAAACCCCACATTCTCTCGTCTTCTGTCTTCTCCTTCCATTCTGCGATTTGACCTGGTGGTGGTAGCGCAGAGAATACACACTCACACCGCTTGGTCCCAACAAGGTGTTACTGTCATAATATATAGGATTTCTGCTTTTTTAAAAAGTAGCTATAGAAGTAAACGTGTCACCCTCTTCGCAAGTTTATAAACAGTATGATTTCTTTGGCTTAGTTTCCTCTCCGAACACAATAACGCGGAAATGGGTATGGGCACATCTTGTGTGCCAGCAGGTGCAATCAGACAATCATTTTGCACATCCTAATCACTCGAATTTTGCGTGATAAGTATCTTATACTGTAGGAAGGTATGTAGTCAAGCTATTTGATTGTCCGATGGTCATGGATCGTCGAGTTAGTAAGGCCTCGGAGCGACTTTTACTTGTGGACACAATTTAGAATTCGGCATTATGACAGTGAGGACCAAGAACCTTGATACGTGCCAAAAGCTGGAGAACTCAATAAACAGAAGGTAGTCAAAAACAGGATCATATTTTAATACCTCTCAACCCAGCCGGTGTGGTGATTGCAAAATCGATGAAAAGTCGCGAGCGGAAAAAATTGAATTCCACAGTTGTCGTCGCTACAAGTCAACAAACACAATGAAAAGTGCAGTTTGCACCTTTTTGTTATCCAAGTTTCTTGCGTGACAATTTTTTATGGAAGGCAATTTCAGAAAACATTTAACCCAGAGAGCATGATTCATGCGCACTAGGAGCCTAGTATCTCCTTGCACATATTTGGTGAGACTTGTTTATGGACGGATTGGATTTCCCCTGTTCAGGCTTTTATGGAAACTTCACGTAAATTCAAATGTTGCATAATAAATTAGAGTCCGCCCTAACTTTAGCTACTTGCCTCCTTTGAACCTTGGCCTTTTGAACAGTTTGGTTTTTTGGCTTCAGAGATCTGGGCTTAGTTTGTGTGTTCTACTTCTCTCGTCAGGTCCTGTTTAGCCATGTCTGGTCACGACAGAAAAGCGGAGCTAGAACAGAAGAAGTTGAAGTTGGCGGCACTTCGTGAGGGCCGCTTGAAACGTGAAGGAATGCGAAATGGGCTTGCGCAACCGAATTTTAAGTTGAACGAAACGCCTGCTGGGGATGCTGAGGCTATACTGAGAGACTTCGGCCTTCTAAACCCGCTAGATTTGAACGGCAAGCACAAACCAGACGAGCTGACAAAGTCAGCCAGCACACCGGCCTTCTCGTCCAAGTATTTTACATTATCTGCGTTTAAGTTGTTAGACCCGAGACACATGATCGTCCCAAGAAATTGGGCCTGTCTAAAGTCAACGAAGTCAATATCATACCTCACGAAGTCGTCACTTATTCTAAAAACACACAAACGGTCGTTGAAATGTCATGTGAGACTCCATGTATGCATCTGCCTTATCCTAAAGTTCCTATTTCAGCTGTCACAATGGACACTTGGGCGGCCGCGACCCCACTGGCCCATATGGGATCTCCTAAGGGCATGACTAGTCTGGAGTGGGATGACGATATTTTGGAAGGCACGTTACCCTTTTTCTTTTGGAACCACGGTTTTTGATTTTACGGGTTTAAATAATCTTTATTGCCCTCCATGTCTGCCGCCATGCGTCCCCGCACACCGGAAACAACAGTATGCCCAGGATCGAAAGCCTCGGTTTAATTTCGCATTAATCACATTAACAGATGCATTCTATCATGTGGGCTCCTCCTCACTGAACGGCTAGTTAAGTAAAACCAATCTTTTCACAAGTGGGTCGGAGGAATGGCGCAAATCTGTCAAAAACCCTACTAAACCTATTTTAGTTACTGGCTACTAGGGCCTCGCATTTTCTCCAGATCTCAACTAGAGCGTGTCCTACCAACAGTTAACTTCTGCATTTCTTGGTGTTGGCGAAGTATAACGACTTAGAATCTACTCTTAATCCATTATTAGGCATACCGACTGTCTTCGTTCTTCGACCCCCATATTTGCTATACCCTGTTTGTGTAGGCCGGTAATGTGCTGCGCTTTGTCTTGACTAAAGCATGATCAACAACTTTTGATAGTCATTTGTCCACCTTCACGTTCTTCAGCACTCCCCTACGACGAAGTTGCTCCCCTTCCCGGAGAAGTTGCCCACCTCTTCAAGAATTATGACCTCACTACACCGTCTAAATTCTTTCGTCCAGAATCTCCGCCCCGCCCACCTGGTAAGTTATTATTTCAGTTCCTTTTGGACAGCTGTGGTGGGAAAAGAACACTTGACCACCGAACGCTTTCGTAATGCGAACCATTTATCTGACGCACTGAGGTCTTTTTATTCACGTTGCAATGCTCGCCTGGACGAGGTGACGGAATAATTGGACGTTTCACAGTTTTCTTTTTGTTTCAATGCATGAAAAGGGGTCGCAACCATCCAGGGTTTTTTCTGTTGGAGATGTTTGTTTGTTCGTGTTTTTGACCTGTGACCTGTTTTGTTGGCATGTTAACTGCCTCTGCTTTGCACTGGCGTCTCCCACTAATTCGCCACAGTGGAAGGTGGTCATCTGTCATGCGGTTACCTGACAGTATGGGATCGTTCCAAATAGCAGAGTAGTGTGCCTTTCTTCAGCTCTCAAAGTTGGACCTGCTTTAGGTTTACCAGACGTCCCCCCACCCCCTGTATGATTGCCACCTAGCCATAGACGGTAATCTTCTCATGTAGTCCATTTCAAACTTCCACAGGTACGGATGGTCAATAACCACACTTAAATCTTAGGCAGAACGGAGCATCGAAGCCTGCGCTGGGATAAGGCCTGGACGCTCACAACCGCCATCGGAAATCCTAACACGATACTGTTCACCAACCAGAACACTTATTCCTGTACGTAACTGACATAGTACGCGTTAGGAAGAATTTGCCAGGCGAGGGAGCACGTTTAGCTGCTTGAACTTTAATGTCGTCCTAGCAAAGCCACACTACGACACTTTACCCGGCTTGCTCCACACGTGTACATTTTATTGGTATATTCGAATTCCAATTTCAGAAGCCACTGCTGGATTGTCCTTCAAGTGATGTGTGGATTGTGATTTCGTGCACAGTCGACCCCCGTATTCGCGGGGATTAGGGACAGCTTCCCGCTAATAACCGAAATCTGCGAGTATCTGAGACCTCTCGAGGAACGCTTACAAGTGCCTCTTTTACTGGCCAAACACCAAATATGCCTTAAACTGTCATCCCAAAATACTTTACCATTATTTGCATTGCTTGCATCAACATTAATATGGGAAAATTAGTAAACCACATTTTGTCATACAAGTTTATTTAGTTGCGAAAATAAATGAAAATAATTAACGAATATTTTAGGTATGCTGTACGAAGAAAAGATAAATCCGCGGATAAATTAATCCGCGAATAGGCGTGGGTCAACTGTGTAGTAGCGGATCTCGGTGGGCATGCGCAGCACCATGTGAGAACAAGAAGCTCAGTTCAGTAATGATCCCGGATTTTCTGCAAATCCCAACCAACTACGTTTGTACGAAAACAGACTTGATGAGCAATTTGTCTGGACTGTTCGCAAGAAAATGTCCATTCCCACCAAAGCGAATAATTTGTCATACTTACGTCAATATAACGACTAACTACTCTCAATACTAGCCAGAACTTTACATCACTATGTTGGACCAGAGAAAAACAAAAGGTAATGTACTAGATGATGGGCTCGTCGTCTGGCGTCTTGTTCTTTCCTTTCGTACTGAATAAATGTTTTTGGCAGGTCTGAATAATTCAACTGATTCAGTTGTGAAGAACTCGGCGGCCTCGGTGGGATTGTAATCCCACGACAGCAAGGTCAAAGTTTGAGTTCAGCCAATTCTCTAACCACCTGAGATACGCTGCCGCCGAGTCTTTCGCAGCTTGGTCAAATGAGTTATACATGCTGCGTTTACCAGGTGCTCAGAAAAGGTTGGTTACTTTGACGAACTGAAAATTGCATAAAATGCCTAGTAACACCCACGTCCCGCCTACTGCCCAGCTCTCATCTGTGGTCCCACAAAATTGTGTTGAGACCATAGGTCTTATCCCAGTAATCGCTTAAATTGGCGGATATTCGATCTATCTAGTCAACACCAGCGGTTGTATGCATGTATTTCTGTCAAGTCAGTTGGCAGCAAAAAGCTGTCTCGTGGAATACGTAGACGAGGCCTGTCTCCAGGTCAGTCACTGCGCTAATATTAATCTCTGAATGTCCAACCTTTATCCCGCCTTTGGACACGAACAGTAATCAAGTCATCGCGCAAGCCACTCCACCTCAGTCACCCGCGTCCGCGTAAGCACTACCTAGTCTCCAGTCTGACGGCAGCAGCGCTACAATCTGCGCCACCGTAAGGGCCCTTATGGACTAGGATTGGGCGCCTGAGACACGTCACACTGATTACCACTGTAGTGATAAAGTAGTGGATATTATCACCATTAATTAGAGCAGGCCAGCTACCATCTTGTCGCATATTTTCGTGCCTTTTATCATTCTCTAAAGAGGTAACACAACGGCTGGACAGTTCAAGTTTGCATCCACCAGGCTGCCGTCGACTCATTCAGATTAGCTTTGAAAAAACAAGGCTATCAGGCTAATGCCGTCATACGGCACCTTATTTGGCTTTCGGTTAGGACTCAAAAGCGCCGAATACTTATTGCATTTACGGAGTCCTCACAAATGCTGCTGCCTGGTCATCCACGTTCCTACATATTTCCCCGGCTTCAGCAAAGGGAACTCTGAGTTTAAAACGTACTGTATCAGAAAAAAGCAACCATAATACAGTCTCCTGCCTAGAGCCCAGCCTGTAACCACTACTTAATATGTAAGTCTCCGAACACAATGTGCCTTTGATACTGCCGCTGCTTCGTCTGACGGGTCTCGCATTCCACTTTCTTTCTTCCGCGTCCGGTTGCATTCAATCTGTCTAACTGACACCTTTTGCGCCCTGGAGTCCAGTACACATCCTACACAGGGCGTCCTCACTCTCTCTTGAACATGTCTTGAAGAGGTTCGTAATAAACGGTCCGCCATTTCGCATTTCTCAAGAATGAAGCGATTTCGGTTTGGTTTGGTTATTTCAATGCCCGCCCCCTCGGCCACCGAAGTTGGGTTCTTTGTCCAGAAGTTCAGATCTCGGGATCATCATCTTCCGTTACAGTCGTGTCTTTTGAAACCTCTAGAGAATTCACTATCTCGCCCCAGGCACCAGTGGTATATTTTGTGGTTCGCAGGGATCCAGTACAGGCAAAGACCCTGGTCTCACCGAATAGTCCTCAGCCGGGAGATTCTCGATGCTCCTAATGGTATTTCCTTCTTACAGGCACTTGGTTTACCAATAATCCAATTTTCACACCAAAGTGCTTGTGAACAGTCGTGCTTCTTCCCACTCATTATAGCACGCGAATTAACAGAGGAGGACAAGGAGGAGATGTTCGCGTCGAAGAAGTTCTACGATTTCTTTATGCAGGCTTCTCGCCTGATTGAGCGCGCCCTCGACGAGGACACAGACATCTTCTTTGACTACAGTGGAGCTAATCGCGAGGACACGTGAGTGTGATTTTCACATGTTCACTCCTAGGAAAGTGTGGAGTGTTTGACTGTTTGACGGGAACTTTGTCAAGCCTCATCCGATGCCTGCATTTGCATAGTGCTTTCAGTGGTCGTAGCCGCATCCATGTGCTTACTTTTTTCACACCAAAATTGAGGAATACTGATGTGATTTGCACCCCAAAGCAGGCTCTCTCTGTTATCTGGTGGCAAACAGGCAACAATCTACCTGGCGATCTACTCCTCTTGTCGTTTTATCACCCCGTAGCGGACTGCTCGTTCGCATGGCCTGGTACCAGAAGACGGGTCTAGTTTGCCGTTAAGATTGCGTGTGCCTATTTCAGTGTGAGTAATTACCTAACCCACCCTAGAAAAGACCAGCTCATGCGGAGATACTGATAAAATCTCGGTTTTTCGTTCTGTCGCCTCATCGACTTGACCTAGATATACACAGTGAGTATGAATACCTGTTTGTGTTTCCGTTCTCTGGTTTTGGTCGGGGTATATGACAATGTGTCCCTTGTCTTTGTCGATTTGTCTCTGA
This sequence comes from Spirometra erinaceieuropaei, assembly GCA_902702965.1. Taxonomy (NCBI): domain Eukaryota; kingdom Metazoa; phylum Platyhelminthes; class Cestoda; order Diphyllobothriidea; family Diphyllobothriidae; genus Spirometra; species Spirometra erinaceieuropaei. The sequence continues at coordinate 167,534 of CACRXP010000061.1, forward strand.
TATAACATCTTTATTTCTTGTTTGTGCCGACAGTGGGAAGGATCAGGAGCTTCTCAAGTTTCATCGAGACTTCTTTGATGAGCACTGGTCTGTCAACCGCACAGTCACTGCCCTGGACTGGTCTGCTGTCTACCCGGAGCTCCTTCTTACCGCCTATGACGCTAACGAGAAGGCCACCCATGAACCCGAGGGTGTGTGTTTGATTTGGAATTTGAAGTACAAGAAGACCTCGCCGGAGTACGTATTCAACTTCCAGACCGCCATCACTGCGGCCATTCTGACGGAATTTCATCCCAGTCTGGTGATTGGTGGAACGTACACCGGCCAGATAGTTCTGTGGGATACGCGGTACGTCACCCTTGGATTAGGACTGCCTACTTTTGTGTGTTTTCTACTGCTATAATGCACTGACGTTAAGCCTCTGCGACCCTGTTCAGTGTGTTGACTAGTTTTACCCAGAACGATGTCGATTTCTGCGTCTTCAGGTCATTCTCGTTAATTTCATGTAGATCTTTTTTCTATGTATCATGTCTCGGACAAATTCTTTTTTAAACGCACGACAGTTCGACCGTCGTTGTCGCCAGTGTCCACCGTGTGCTTCACGGCGAGGTGAAGCAGACACGGTGACTTGCGCGTGAATTTAGTTTATAGGGAGTGTAGACTTGCGCTGCATCTACCGCACTGTATCCTCCTCCTCCTCCCCCTCCCCCTCCCCCTCCTCCTCCTCCTCCTCCTCCTCCTCCTCCACTTGGATCCGATTTCAAGACAGATTCGAGGAGACCGGAGGTAGGAGAGGGCGCAGGTACCTGATGCAGCTAAAACCCGCACCTAGGCGTTCCTTCATACCTGGTCCACAACTCATAGTAGTCAAGATTTTCTGCACCATGAAGGGGACGACTTTGATCCCAATTGGCATGGCATGGACTTCTAAGTGGGCGTGCAGCCGCATTCCCAGTCTTGGCATTTGTTGTGGGTGCGCAATTCCAGTAACGCATGCCGGACTCTGATCAAGTCCCTATGTTGGTCCAGCAATTTGATCCACTTGAAGCGGCGTTCGTCCGCGCCCTGGAACTTTGCATGGCCAGCGTGATCGGCTACACGTTAAGCGCTCGGTCGAGTACTGCTCCTTGGACAATGCCGTTGCGTCAAATTATCTGAGCCGTTATCACGCCACTAATCAATAAATGCGATGAAATTGCGGCCATTGACGACTCGCATGTTATCGATCGGCCGGTCATCGCAGCCATGGAGACCATCTGCGATGACTATGCGGTTAAACAGCAACTACATCCTATAAATTCGACAACCATTGTGCGTCCACCACTCCGATCTGTTGCCCGCCCGCCCTTTACCAACCCGTTTGCCTGCTGACTATACCATTGCGTTCTGGTAACCGGGGCACTGTTTAATTGCTGGCTGTGGAGTGCTCCTTACTTGCATACGACTAAGCAATTTCGTATTTTATAGTACCCTGGCAATTGGGCCAAAACAGTCGCCCAGCACTATGATGACCTGATCCCGAGCGTCGAGTCAATGAACGATCCGGATGTATGAGACTGGTACTTGAGAGCATGGCATCTTCTGGAGTTGTCGATAATATGAGCACATTTTCATTCAACTGCGGGTAGTCCCGATTGCAAGGAATATGCAGACACTGAATCCCTGAAAAACCAACTAAACCCTGGGCTAGGAAGGAGAATGCAGTGTCATTTTTAACGGTTTCTGTGTGGTGCTGAAAGTGAGGGAATGAGTTAGGCTGCTGGGACAAACTCTGTACCAAAAAACCGCAGCTAGTTCGAAGTGACCCACATCGTGACGCAAACTTGGCAGGCGACATAGCCTAGATCCTGCCAGCTGTTTCCCAAAACCCACAGCATTGACTGCATTTATCGGTTAGCTAGAGCCTCAGGACCGCGTGCGCTATTCAAGGATGCCTGAGCAACCTGAAGAGTCCTATGGACCCTGGCAGGCCGTGAATCGTATCATATTGGGTGTTATAGTGGCATCCATTTGCAGGCCGTCGCACTGCCAACAGCACTTACTTCCAATGACCTCAAGTCATTACTCAAACTCCGCAATTTTTTGGAAATGCGCCTTTTGTTTATTTTTTTAAATTAGCGCGCTCATTTCCGTTGACATACAAAAGCGTACGATAAGACGCTAGACAAAAATCCAAACAATTTTTTCGTCTCCTTGCATTTCGTCAGCTTACTGTCTGGCGTGCTGTCCCAACCGTAAAACCCCCATTACCACCATTCCCGTATGACACGATCTACAGTCTACCGACTGTTAAGTGGGCTCCTTCACCCTACCGTTACCGGACCCTTCTTATGGTCGCTTATATAGGCATTCGTTTATCGTGACTGATCTGACCGACCCCCTGCTGTAGGCTAAAAACTTTATGAAAGATTGTTTTCCTGTGTAGTTATTGGCTGCCGACCCCGAGCCATGTTGAGCCACATGGAAGGCCAACCGCGTAGGGCTAGACCCCTGGGCTAGAGATGTGCTAGGAGTCAGCTTTCATCACCCCCCCCCCAGGCCGCCTTGACGCCGTTTCTACGCAGGGTCGGTTCAGGACGAGATGATATCCGGGACAATCTAGTCTTTAGGTTGGCTCAGGACACCTCCCGGACAGCTGAATCGGCACAGGGAAGGGAGATGCGGCAGTTGACGAGTTTCTAGTCCTGACCAGCCACATAGGCACTCCGTGGCGATGTCAGTAGAGAGACGGGTACGGGGAGCTGAACATCGGTACCATCGACCGAATACGAGGTGGCAGCATAGCTCTGCTAAGTGTGCCAACCATGTCTAACATCTGTACGAGCTTTTTGACAGCGACCTGGTTTACTCGCAGCTTGGTCTTCAAACGGACCCCACGCCGGATGAATACAGCGCCTGCCTAATGAATCTAATGACCGATTTAATCCTTTGAGTGCACAACGAGCATGGTCATTTTTGGTCTTCACGGAACGTTTTGCAGACCCACGGTTACGCATTCCCCGAAAAGCCTGGTTCTTGTAGTTGATATTGAACGGACAACCGCCCCTCACGCCAATATTGCTCCTCAGTAAGTTTAAGTAGAGCACGTTATCCAAAGCACCCTGACCGTTCTAGAATCCGGCTAAACAGTGGTCCAGTGGGCGACGGTTGCATGGGACAGCATCATTAGCGAAGTGGTCTCCTCTAGTACGTAGGTTAGCAGGTTCCAATCCAGCCCTTCGGCATAACACTTTAAGGTTTCAGGATTGTGCCGGGCAGTGGGTTAGGGTTTTATTTAATGCCGGTTAGCATTCCTCGTGCCCTAATATCAGCACTGGTAGCCGATTTTCCAGGTCGGCGCCTGTCACATCTGACCCACAGGTGCTTATTTTCCGGATCAGGGGCCGTTCCACTCCTTCACCTGTGGAAGAGTCGGGCTTCCCGCAGTCGAACCAAGAAACAGGAGGGTTCCTGTCCTGTCACACTGCTGACGATAATACAAATGTGGAAAAAACCGAATGTTTGATGTCCCAAAGATTCTAATTGCGGCTGACGACATCTTTGTTAAAGACGAAGACCGAATTTTTTTTCAGAATGGTATCCCTTTATGCTTACATCTGTAGACCTACTTTCTTCTCCGCCCCATTTTTGGCTTTGTTATCACCCACCAAAGAGGGATATGGCTGATGATGCGGAATAATTTAAAATTAATCAACCTGCCATTCAGTAGGTTTGAACATGCATTTACCGACGACCGTACTCTAGCTGCAATTTTTGTCAAATGATGATGACTATGGTGATAGTGATGATGACGACGACGGCGATGATGATGACGATGACGACGACGACGGCGATGATGATGATGATGATGGTGGTGGTGGTGGTGGTGATGATGACGACGACGACGACGACGACGACGGCGGCGATGAGCATACAATAAGGACGGTCGACAAATGCGGCAAACCAGTTGTTTGCTTTGCTTGTTTTTTTTAAATTTCAGGTACGTTGGATGCGATGTCCCCCCATCTCCTCCACGTCGTAAACCACCTTTTTTGTCTTGGAATTGTTAAAAAAAAACCCTACTTTTTGTTTCCTCCCCGGACAGCTCCCCGAAGAGAACGCCAGTTCAAAGGACGCCACTTTCTTGTCTGGCCCACGCAGAGCCCATAAAGGCGCTGGCCGTGACTGGCAGTCAAAATGCCCACAACCTGATCAGTGTCAGCTCGGACGGTAAACTGTGCTCCTGGAGTTTGGACATGCTGGGTCAACCACAACAGTCGCTGGAGCTGACTTACCGTCAGGCCAAAACTGTTTCTGCCACCTCAATGGCCTTCTTCCCCGAGGACGCCAACAACTTCCTCATCGGCGCTCTCGACGGCAACGTCTACTCAGGCTGCAGGCATGGCAAGTGAGTCCTCTCTGTCCCATGCAGTCGTCGTGACCGACGATACCCACCGTGTGCCCCACGTTAGGGTGAGAGCAGGCACGGTGAATTGCGCGGGAGTTGGGTTATAACGATGGTGGACTTGCAAAGCATCTGACGCACTCTCTCCTCCTCCCCCACCTGGGCCCACCTGCAATGTACACTGACCAGTATTTACACCAAGAAAAAAAGGGCAGGGGACAGCGCAGAGCGAGCCTGCACCCGGGCTTCTCACCACACCCCGAGTGTTGGCATTTGTCATGGGTGCGCACTTCCGTTAACGCCTGCCGGATTCCGATCTAACCAGCCCATCTACCACGTGACCAGCTTTAGGGACACAACACAACAGTTAAACCGTCCTGTCCAACGATGTCCACCGTGTGCTCCACACCAAGGTGAAAGTGGGCATGGTCACTTGCGCGTGAATAAGTTTATAGTGAGGGCAGACTTGCACAGGATCTACCGCACCCTCTCCTCCTCCTCCTCCTCCTCCTCCTCCTCCTCCTCCTCTGCCTCCTCCTCCCCCCCACCTGTGCTCATTGTCAAGACATAATCACGAAGACTGGAGGCGGGAGAGGGCGCAGGTGGCTAGCACGGCCAGATCCGCATCGCCAAAAGCCAAACCAAAAACATCCGACTGTGTCGAGATCTCAGGTCATGATAACAGTGGGGTGTGACTCACGTTCACACCGTGAATTTATAAACATCTGCACCATGTGCCGACACCTGTGAATAATTGGAGAAGTTTATGCAAGTCTGCCTACAACGTAGATTAGCGCTGAACGAAATCTGGACTTCATGGAGCCTAACATTAGACACTCTCTTGAGTACTCTGCCAACCACCAATGAGGCTCTCCCTCACAAAAGCCATAATTAAAATATCCCAGGACCCAAGTAGTATAAACACTTCTTAGCCATTGCCTCCTCTCAATGGACCGGGACGTTTCTTAGTAAAGTTACGTCAGCGCGCAAACGGACATTGCTTGTATTCAGCGCTCCTTCTGAATCTCAGTTACGTAATATTTTCTACCTTGTAATTTGGAAGATGAGGTGGCGAGCATACGTAGCTTTCGATAAATTCTTGTCAGGCCAGTACACTTATATGGGAACGGGATAGAAGTCAAACGTGTCAGCGATAAGAGAAATCGATAAAAGTTTTCCTTAAAACACAGGCGGCGTGTGGGAATGTGGGGGAGGGGGGTAATAGTAGTCATTGTCAGGGCCGGGGTGAGAGCGGAAGTGCGCGGGGGGGAGTTGCACCGTTAGTCAACCTTCGAGCACTGTAGGCGCGGAGCCTGAACGTGGTTCTTCTGTGCGCATAAGATTGGCTTTCGTAACCTAATGGCGGCCGCTTCCGCTGTCGCGTAGGGTAGCTCGATGGAACCGTATAAATCACACGAAAAGCTTCGTTGGGGTCCACGCGATGTCAGAAATCGACAACATGCGCGAGAATGGCGCTGCTTATGCTCCTCGTTTCGCCTTTTCGCAGCCACGCCGGGAGGTGTTCTCGTATTCTCTTGGATAAGCGCCGACTCGGGCGACCAATATAACCTGCTCCACAGGAGCAAGTGAAGGAATATATGCACATTGAGGTGGTCTGCGGTGGCAACTCGTCCTTACCTTCTCCGCGTAAAATAGGGTTAGTAGAGAATGATATTTTAAGCCTTGCTGCTGGGAAGGTTCGCGAGACAGCTTGGTCAAGGCGTCTTCTTAGGAGTTCACTCGCCGCGTCCCCTTGGAAAGGGACTTTGAGGAATAAAGTTTTCTTTTCAGCGGTCGGTGTGACGGGTTTGACCGGTCTTTCGGCAATGTTCTTTACAATAAATCTGTCAAGATACCCGTTTTCTCGAAGGAAGTCCCGGATTTTTCTGAGCTCCTCCTCGATGCTATCGGTTGAGCAAATTTTTCTAGCTCTTTGTGCCAAACATTGGACTAGATTTCACTTTTGTTGGAGGTGTACGAAACTGGCGAAGTTCGTGTATTGTCCGGACCAGGGTTTCTTCCGATATACGCTTCTTCGAGCACTCCCGTCAGATCTCCTGCCTAGAAAAACATCTAACAAAGGGGGCGAACAGGCCGTTTCGATCTCCAGCGTGAATTTGATCGACGGATGTGCCTGATTTACCGCTTCTAAGAGGGTAGCTACGTCGGTTTCTGCAGTGGCAATTGCAAAGCTATCATCAACATACCGACCGTAATGCTTAAGCTTATCGATCTGATCGCTTAGTTGGAATCTCTACAATTCGCCCATGAAGGCATCGGCAAGGAGAGGTCCAACGGGTGAGCCCATAGCAACGCCGTCTACTTGTCTATAGAGTTGGTTGTTTATTTATCTGAGAACTTAGGTAGACGCCTCCTGGGCCTCCTGATTTTCTGCAAAACACACCTGCTCAGTCAACCTCCCTCCCTCTCTACCGGTCGTCAAGGTAGTCCTGGTTGGGGCCAGTCTTCATGAGCGATGCCTCCCACGCGCCACAAGGCACACTGTCCGGCGGCAGAGCATGGTCGCTGTCCTTTGATTGGCCCGCGGCGACTAGAGAATCTGCCAATCCTCCGTTCGAGGGCAAACGTGCGCTTTCATGCGATTTCACTGACGTGTAAGCATGCCAGTCGGAAGACTTTTTGGCTGGTGTGTTTCCGCTGAAAAAAGTGAGTGAGTGTGCGTGTGGTAGGCGCAAGGCCAGCCCGACGCCCAAACCGGCCCTCTTCGGCCGTCTTCACAACCGTAAGAGGATGGTACTAAGAAGAGCGGGCGAGGCTGGTGCTGTTCCGGCTCGCCGCACTCACCACTGTGTCTGACGATCAGAATAACTTGAGTCACTGCTATCACCATCATCTTTCCTAACTGCGTGACCGGGTAAGTGCGTAGGCGGGTTGCCAAATTTAGCGACAGTCATTTCAAGACGCCTGTTCAGTACAGCTGACTACGCTCATTTCAAGGTCGATTCTCCTCACGCCCGCATACACACACAGTCAACCAGATGACGCATCCATCCCACAGGACTGGAACTATCGTAACACTGCGTCTGCTCGAAGTGCATGTTTGTTTGGTACGCTTAGACCGCAACAAGCTCATTCAATCAATCTGACATGAATAATCTTCGGAGATGACTTGCGGATCGCCTGCTTCATTTCCCCACTCCCCAACTGCTGTGTCCACTCCGTGAAGCACACTGTGGACTCCGTCGCTTGAGACGGTCGAACTTTCGTCCACTAACCCCTCCCCCCATTCCTATCGGGCTTCCGTGGGAATACCTTTTGGGACGTTTTAGAATAGACTTGAAGTCAGTGGTGGGTAGAACCAATCTCCAATGTCAGCTTTGCCTTACGTCGACCACGAATGATGATTGGACTCCGTAGGTCAATACTTTATCATCCATGCGGAGGATTCGTCTAGTACATAAACCTACACACATCGGGACGCATCTAAACTCGTTGTCTCGCCCCCCCCCCCCACCCGTTCAACGTATCTTTCTTGCTTGCCTTGCTTCTGGGCTGATCGCAGCCAGAATAGATTCTAGTCTGACCGGCCGCGATATGGACACGTCTGCAAGCAGAAAATAGAGCGAGTAGTTATCATGTTATAAAGGGACAAGAAGAGGCGCACGTTAGTTTCCCACATACTGACTGTGTAAAGGACTGAGGATGGTATTTTTAGTTCCTGCTGTTTAACCTTCGACAATTATATGCGTATGTGAGTGGGCTTGCACTTTTACTACACACGCCACTTGGCAGCAACATGACTGCTTGAGCTCTGCATCAGTGTGGTACGAAGCTATGCCGAATTGAACAGGGGGCAGTTGTGCGCCTGCCATCTAACGCGTCACATTCTTTCTCCTTCCGGTCGGAAGAAATATGGACGCTTTTTGAGGAACTTGTAGAATCCAGTCAGTTTGTAGGAGTGTGCCGCTGCGCTTAGAGGGAAGTAAAGGTGACTTCGCCGATCTGCAAGTCTTCCCCTACTGCATTTAGGCACCTGGCCGCCACAACGAGTTGCGTTGTTGCATTATCCCTGAGCAGACAGCTCTGTGGCGCACGTCGGATGGAGAATTTTCGGCGCTTCAGATGTGCTGGGCCAAAACGGGTATTAGAGTGGATCGTGGCACGCGTTTATCGGTCTGCGCCGGCTCCGTGACAGTTCGACCATCGTTTTCGATGATGTCCACCGTGTGCCCCACAGTTACAGCAGCAATGGGATCAGGGACGGTGACTTACGCAGGGGTTTATAGTGCCGGCTCCGTACGGCTGCTGTGTATGTGTGTGGTGCGCCTTGGACGTAAGCCTTCACGCCGCGTCAGTCACTGCGCCAAATCATGTCACCTGTTGGCTGGACGGGCTCGGACCGGTGCATGGGGGGGAGGGAGGGAGAAGAGAGGCCGACACTGGGGAATCCTTCCCCACGGCAGACCAGCGTACTCCTCACTGTAGTAAATCTGGCGTGCTTCAACCTGTCACGACGTGTTCCAAGAGTCGTGACTCGGAAGGCCGCCAACTGACTCAGAACTGGGAGTCAGGCTGCAATGGCTCTTTCTTAATGTGAGATCGAAGGCGCATTTATGAAAAGACCCGGAACATGCCGTGGGGAGATGGGAGGGTACGCAGGTTGCTGTAAGCTCTAAAAAATAAAACCGAAAAAGAGAGTGGACGGCGTAAGGGATGTATCAGACCCGCTGACCCTCGTCAGCCGATCATTCTGCGCACCAGGTCAGGGCGACGCAGTGAACAGATGTTGTCAAAAAAGTCACTAAGTATGCTCTTATGTGCTCATGTGTCTATATGCCTCTCAGTTTCTTAGCGGCTTTGATGTCACCAAAACTAACATCCTGATCCGCAGCGTTTTTGTTTTATTTCAAACCACAACTCACTGGATGCCCCCTACCTCACTGCGTAAAAGACGGGAAACTACGGCTATCACACCACGCGACCGCGCAAACCTAGCCTTTTTCTGTGACATATGTTGGAAGAAGGATATGAACAACTCCTGTATATAACGCATACTGCCGTTAATATTAAGATCGAAAACGTGGGACTTCGATTAAACATGACTGCATTTGGCCTGGACGTTCGAGTGAGAAAAGGCAGCGAATATGCGTCTCGTTCTTGGGAGTTAACTGCGGTTTTATTTCTTGACAACCGACGGGTGGCTTTTTGCGCTCAGTCCAATGTCGAGCAGTTCTAACTCCTGAGGTTAACTTCACTCAACTGAACTGGCACATATCCGTTAAGTTCCATCGTTGTGACTGATAGTGTCCACCGGCTGTTCAACACAACGGGGCGAGCCACGGACTTCGACTTACTCTTGGAGTAGTTTGTAGTGATGGTAGACTTTCGAAGCATCTATCGCACTCATTCCTCTTACTTCACCTGGACGCGGTGTCAAGACACAATCAAGAAGACCGCAGACGGGAGAGAACGCAGGTTGCTGGCACGGCAAAACTCCACGTTTTGGCACTCGACCACACGCCCTGGTCCGCACTTGGCCAGGATTTATACCACAATATAGGGCAGGGATCTGCACGGATCCTGATGTGCGTTCCGTGAGCCTGCACATGGTCTGCCGTCACACCTTCACTGTCGCCATTTGTTATGGGTGCGCATTTCCGACAACGCCCCCCAGACTCCGATCTAACCATTGTGTTGGTTCACCCCATCTACCGGGCGGTCCGTTTTGAGCCCAATGACCGTTAAGTACAGACAGCTTCGTTTTTGACTTACCCTTCCATTTGCTTAGCGCGTCTCCCGTTAGCCCTACAGATGCGCGGGTCCAAAACGGGAGTTAGACTGATTAACACCATGCGCTTACCGAGCATCTGCTCAGGCGTGTGGTGGTGCACCTTAGTCGTCGGCCGTCACGCCGCGTCAACGACTGCATCCACTTCCATCACCAGCTGGTGGAAAGATCCAAACAGTCAGCGACACTGAGAAATCCCTCCTCACAGCAAATCCGTACATCCCTCGGTCAAAATAAATCTGACGCGTTGGGATCTGTCACGAGGCTCTACGAATCGGGGCGTCGAAGGTCGCCAAACGACAGCATAACTCGCACCTTCTCTGGACTGAGAGAAGGTCTGCAGCGTGGGCTTCTACGACACTTACGCACGTGAGATTCGAGCCCGACACAAGTAGCGAAGAGCGGGTTGTTCGTGGCCCGTGTAGATGGGCTGCTTCCCTTCGTCAACCATTGTGTTCGCGCCCACCTCCGGCATTGCTACCAGTGCCATCGGAGCAGGGAAGCGGAAGTGCAGCAGATGCTTTGCAAGTCTGCCCCACTACAAATTAACATCTAGGTCACCGATACTGCGCCCACTCCCTGGGACACACAGTGGACGGCCCCGCCTGCGACGGTCGGGCGAGCGAGGACGGAGTGAGACTGTCACTGGGAAATCCTTCTCCACGGCAGATCAGCGTACTCCTCGCTACAGTAAATCTGGCACGCTTTAACCTCTCACGACATGGCTTGGAAGGCCACCAACTGACGAAATAACTCAGAACTGAGAGTCAGACTGCAGTGGCTCTTTCTTAATGTGACTTTTATGAGACTCAATCACGTGAGATCTGACGCGCATTTATAAATCCCCTGGCACGTGCTCTGCGGACCGGGTGGCGTGTGGCACGCGCAGGCGGAATGTTTAACTTTGTCAGCCACCACATCAGAGCTCACCTCCGGCCATCCCGTCACTGTTCTCCAGTCGGAGCAAGACGAGTGAGGGGCGACAGGTATAGAGTGCGCTAGATGCTGCTCAAGTCTGCTCCACCATATACTTCATATGTGGCTTGGTTCGCGCGCGCGTGTAGCCATGGGCGATTGCCTGGCACGCGTAGAGGTGGATTTAGCATCGTCAGTCACTGCTCCCACGCCCATTTCCAGTTGTGGATTTTCCTCTCCATCGGAACATCGTAAGCTGGGAAGTGGGATTGGTTTTGGATAAGTGTTGTCACGTAGGAGTCATCACCGTCGTCGCAGGCAGTGGCGTTTTTTGTCAAGTATGATTGGCCGGTTGTTTCAGCCCAGTTCATGTGAAAGCCACCACTGCCCTCCCCCCGCCCTTTCTTGGGGGGTTGTGGTAGTCCTCGGGACCCCAGTGGACCTATTACGGATATCTACTGGCTCCGTTCTTACAAACCTGTCAGAATCAATTTTCTGCTGCTGTTGCTGTTCCAATTCCTTTCACTTTTTGGCGAACATGCAACAGATAGCGAAATTGATGAAGCTGCCTTAATTCACAAAAAATGTCCTTCTACCTCAATAGCCTACCCAAACGCCAAACTACAAATTAGTGGCTGTGAGTACAAAAAGTCTCGAAAATGTTGATGCTTTTTCTCAGAAGAACCAATTTTTTGCACAGCAAGGCGGAAATTTGAATCACATAAACATACTTAAATTACAGAACTACGCCATGCATGGTCACACAAACAACTGAATAAATCTGCATGCGGAATGAGGCCTGCAAAAACCCCTTTCAGACACTGCTCGGGTCAATTATCTCCTAGGAATTAATATAATACCCCACATGGCGACCGGCAGACCACTCTGGTTGACCAGCCAAAGGTGTTTTTGTTTGGCGTCCTACCTGAGGTGGTCGTTGGAATATAAATTGTAAGATAAAACTTCAAGAGGTTTGACACCGATATCAGAACTTTGTTATGATTAGCGAATGCAATCGTGAGCATTCCATTTTCTGTGCACAAGATGGATTTCACATCCGTCAAATTGATGTTTATCCCCTCTGGCGACGGTAGAACCTTTGAGTTGACCTTCGACTTCCAATGTACTCATCCGGTAGCTAAAAGAGACCTTTTCCATATTTAATCGGATGTTTCAACAGTCAAAATAAGACGTTCCACGTAAGCCCTTGGCTGTGTAGTGGGTCCTCAGAAGTTGTTAAATCGTTTCGAAAGCGCATTGCCAGAGAAAATGGACATCCACAATCTCAATTCCTTCGATTAGTATATTTATCAGATGCAGACGTCCCGACATAAGTGTACTCTTTAAAAGCAGTTTTGGTGGCATTTTCTAAGTGGCCCATTATCCACGCGCTTCATCTTTTTTTCCAAAGAACTGGCACATTTTCTCCAACAAGTAAAGAAGTCCTTCGTTTAATTGCTTTGGGACCGTTTCCTTGCGTAATTCTGGGATCCAGTCCCTATTACGGATTCGGTGAAAAGTTGCGCCGTACATATTTAATTGGCGTCTTCTCCGTCTAGAAATTGCCTACTAGTTGAAAGTATAAAAGAAAAGCGTATTGCCGTTTGTGTTGACGTTAAATTGACAAAGGCATGCTCGGACATTACGTAGTCACTTCCGAAATATTCGTTGGCCCTTGGAAGTTACTGTCGTAGTTCGACAAGAGATTTCTTGCTAGCACTATTATTGTGCCGAATTGCGCAGATTTACAAAGCAGAATTTCTAAATCCAAAAGTGCGTTTGCTGTCCCAGAGACAGCATGACTGTTCCCATCCTACACACCTAAAAATCGATTTCCAATTTCCCAAAGGCCGTTTCAGCACACTCTTTATCGCCTAAATTTGTCTCCTCTCCCAGAGAAGCCTGTGCAGGGACATAAATGTGGTTTGCCATAGTCGTTAATGTAGAAAATCGCCTGGACACTAAGAGATATCGATTTTCTCACAATATCCTATTTTTCTTCAATTTAAGAACGTATCATATGAAGAGGAATGTTATTAACGTAACTTCTAGACCCGCTGAATAGAACTCACAATACACACGAGCCATCATGATTCCCAGTATCATGCTTCGATCCGAGCTGCTTTTACAGTGGCCTGGTGTGGACCAGATCGTATGTGGCACGTGTACAAAAGCTGTTTCGTCTTGTCAGCCACTGTGCTCAAGTCCTCCTTCTGCCATCTTGATACTGTTTTGCCATTAGAGCAAGGTGGTTGAGGTGGGCAGGTGAGGGTGAGATAGATGTAGCGCAAGTCCACTCAGCAGTAAATTAATTCACTCGTAAACCCATTCCGTGGGTCACGCTGTAGATGTCGTTGCGTGCGACGGTCGGACGAGGGTGAAGATACTGAAGCCGACACTGGGAAATCCTTCTCCACAGCACACCAGCGTACTCCTCGCCACAATAAGCAGAGTGGCATTACCGACAAAGACAAAGGAGACTGGAATGGCCATTTCTGGCTTATTAGCCGTCGTCAGCCAGTCATACCCAACACCGAAATGTGGAACACCCGTGGTCCGAACTCGCGACCTGTTAGAAGTCCAACGCCTCTAACCACTGGGTCACGGGCCCGTTTTCCTGTCGGTTGCGATCCGGTCTGTGGTTTGTAGTTTCTCACTTACAGTATTGGCACATTTAAACTCACCTACAGCCCCTAGAAAGTAATTTTTTCACCCTATTTGACAGACCACACGCTCCTGTTATACCCTGAGTGTCTCCTACAGTAAACCAACAGCAGCAGTGCCGTACTACAGACTGCCTTACGCTAAATTCCAGGTCGAGTTTGGGTTATGCGGGTTTCCGTTAGAGTTGGGATTGGAGTTAGGGTTAAAGTCAGGGCACGGGATTGGATACCTTTGCGGAAAGTTTGCGCAAGACCACCCGTCGTGCGGTGATGATCCATAGTCCCATGTCCACTCAAAGGGTCGAGTGACGATAGTTGTTTGACTGCCACCTGATCTAGGGAGAGAGACTGTTCACTGTCCTGTATTCGGCAGAAAAATGCATGGATGTTTGTGCATGCCCGTTCCAAAGGAATTAAGGAATTCATATTGACCTAACTGTGAAAAACTCGGCGCCTCGGTGGGATTCGAACCCACTCAGCAAGGGGAAGGCTTTAGCACAGCCAACGCTATAACCACTTGAGCTACGGCGCCTCGCTGGGCGACGCGAGTTTAATCACATTTGGGTCAAGTTGCCCGCCCAACCTACTGCAACGTCTGGAATCCACCAAATCTGATACAGTAAGTTGACTGCCCAGGCAGGATTTCATCTAGAATCCACAGGTGACGCATCTAACCTCGGTGTTTAGCCCCCCCCCCCCACCTGTTCAAAGTATCTTTCTCCCTGACCTTGTTTCTGGGCTGATCGCAGCCAGAGTAGATTCTAGTCTGGCCGGCCGTGATTTGGGACTCTCTGTAAGCAGAAAATAAAGTGAGCAGTTATCATGTACTCGTGAAGCTGGGCAGCACCCCTAGACATTCTGATTGGGGGATTAAGAAAGGAGAGGGTTTACGTTGAATTCCCTTCTTTCCAACTACACTTCGGGGTATTGTCACGGCACTACATCACAAGCATGCGCATTCGTTTCTCAAACAAGGAAAAAGGAATGCTGGAAAAAGTAATAAGTAGCTCTAATTTCGGGGACCGACATATCCTCCTAATGTTGTACAGCGTTCTGCAAATTGATGGAGGTCTGAGCGCAAGCACTGTCAGTCGAACATACCTGCTATACGCCCTTGTACGTAGTTTTAATTTCACACTTTCCGCTGAACTGGGTCACTAGCATGAGAGGTTTTAAACAATAGATTTAGAGGATAGAGCCTGCTGCACTCACTAACACAGGCTGGGGGCATTCTTCAAGTATGTCCTCCTGCATTGCTGCTAAGGTCACAGACTTGGTCGATGAGTGCTGATTCTTCGCTGGGTACCTTTGTCCCCCTGACTCATTGACCCCCCCCCTGGTCTGAAGCACGTAAAGGCGTCCTTGAGCTCTCTGCTGCTGCTGTCGCCTATGCCAAGTCACGCATATACCTCTCGCCACGCCTGCACGGGTGCGTGTTGAGAGATCTTTGCGGTACGAGCAAACACGCATGAAACGCTGGTGACGGTTTTTGCTTACACCTCTAACTGAAAAAGTTCTCATGAATGCGTTTGAGAAACCGTCTATCGAAGAACGTAATTTCAAGTCAGCTCCTGCACTGTAATGGGGTGTCGTTTAACCGAGTATCTTTCTAGCCACTTGTGAAAACACGAGGGAAAATACTACTTAAGAAATGTGCATTTGCCATTAATGTTTATGCAGGTAAACAATCTTTAGGGAGAATGTGCAGTGGATATACTCATCGACCTTGTTTTATAGGGAATTGCGACTCCATCAAAGTGACTACCTGAAGGGAGGGAACATTTCGATTTATGGAATTTGATTCATACCGGTATATTTTGAAACGCAGCCTGTATTTTCATCTGTTCCTAGGGTTTTTAAACTACCTGTTGTCTGCCTTTAATGAGACGAATTCACATACATGTCTCTGTAAAGTGATCGTTTCGCACTCCTGTGGTATTGCAATACAGGTGCATTTATACAGATCCCAACAGTGGACGGAAAATTTACGCCATGCAAGTGGCTATCATTTTTTCGTGCATGGTTTACGCAGACGTCCTGCATGCTAGCGCACAGGTACTAACATGAGGTTTATTTCCTCAACTTCCCTTATCAGTTTTGAAGCCTAGCCTAAGATAACATAAGCCTTTAAAAGCCCATCGAAAAGCCCTCAATCAGTGTTTCATAAATTCCGGCCCGTACTCTAGGCTCCTTAAACAGTCCTTAGAGCATAGCTCTGGTCTGGTGGTAAAAGCTTCCTCAATACTCACCCTACATGCTGGCGTTATGTTGTTATTTAAAATTGCCTCGTGGATCGGCCTGAGGGTACACATCGAAGGAGAGAAGTCAGAACACCATGAAGGGGAGTTTAGTACACCGAGCTCGTTGTCCGACCTCGGAGAGATGTGGCAAACAACTGAATGACCAGCCTGTGAAGGTTTCCGTTGAATGCTTCGAAAGATTGGTTAGCCAACACGTGTAGGTTTTCAGCAAGCTCTCATCGGGTCTGTACATTTACATAAGACGTTGGCGACGGGCTGCGTAATTGGATTACCTGGTGGCAGTTGGTCAGGCTTCACGAGTTCACATAGGGTGTGCAAAATAAAGGTGCGGGGCGGTGGAGAGAGAGAGATAATCCCGAGTTTTGGTTTAAATGTCCGAGAGCGTCCAGTTGGAAGCGCCCTCTATTCCTGCTAGTCGTTACCTTGACCATTATAGTGGCAGCGCGTGCGGTCCATGTGCCGAAATCTAATTTCATAAGGGCGGGTGGGAGGGCTTACACGTCTTTCGGTAGTTTTATTACTCGACTAAAGACTTCCCAGACAACTAATACATTTGGTTTCCTACCATTAACCAACCGGCGTTTCTTGAAGTCTGCTTACCAAACATCGAGTAGGTCCCCCCTTTCCCTTACATACGAGCCTTTTTCTCTTTCTTGACCTGGTGCATGTACTCCGAGCACCTGGAAAAAAGCATTCTCAGGCGCCCTCCTTCATAGTGAGAGCAGATAACGCCTGAAAGAACCATAAAACGCCTATGGGGTGCATTTGACCATGTCAAGAATGCTGGATAGCACAGGATGATAACACGGTGCCACCCCGCGTTTCACAGTACAACTGTCTGTGCGGTTGCAGGAGAGAAGCCTATGCGACGGCTGATTATGTATTAAGAGCTGGAACTCCATCGAGGTATCCGTCGTTGAGAAGTGTTGAGACGCATGGGGCCTAGTGCACCGGCTCTACCATGTTGCTATGGCAAATGTCGTGTTGGGGCAGTTTGGAAGGCAGCCACATTCGCTTGGGAGTGGGCGGTTGCCGAGCCTCTGCTGTTCTACGTAAGGGTTGCCAAAATTAGGTCACTTGACTTGAAATTGGTGATCGTCTTCTCAGATGTTGATATCAGTGAAAGTCTCCCGCCGCCCTGTTCCCTCCGTCTCCGTGTATTTTATCACTGTCGGGAGGAAAACCATACCTACGGGGGATTTGACTGCCAAGTAGGTAATGGACGACAGAGGCAAGTCCAGATTTTGGGCTGTAGCAGTCAACGAAGTAAGCAACTAGATGCGTCGTTCCCGGTATCGCGACCGCTACCTAAGGCGCTTCGTCCACATTAAACCCGTAGACGTGCCGTATGTGCGTGTGTGTAGACCGGTCCGCTAGCTCGCTTGCTTTCATTGTTAGCCTCATCCTCCCTTTGGGACAACGACGGATACCACCCTGAATCATCGTGCGCCTTGGCTGGGTTGTGGTGATTATGAGTCTGGCCTGCCCGTTCACGTAGAACCTCTCCGAAATGCCTCTTATTCGGAGAACGCAGACCTTAAGTGCTGTCGCAGGCCTCATCATCTTGTCACTGCTTTGCCAGTCGTCGGAGACCTTTTACTGGGTGTATTTTAATCTCTACTTCATGTTTCGGGCCGTGCTTTCGGTAGAACACTGTGACTTGCAACTGTGTCGTTCGCAACTGCAAAAATACCCTTTTAGAATTCGACCGATCCCGTACTTTTAGGTTTCACCAACTCAGGAGGTCTTGCTTTCACCGGTTGACTAACATGAGCCGGTTGCTCAAAGAACGATCTGGGGCCACGCACTTTGTGCTGCTAGGTCACGCCGTGCCGTGATTCAGTTGCTCCTGATGTCCATTCTTCGCTCCTGAGCTCATAACGGCATACTTAGCCGGTACTTTTTCTTGTACAGTACTAGAAACCCACGTCTTTTTTGTCGTCAGCCTGTGACTGCACTCTTCGCATAGTCTGCCGTCATTTTTACTGTCAGCAGTAAGACATTACACTAGCCTTGTGTCAGAAGACAGACGGAGGGTTGCATGTGTAAGGTCCACCGTATCACAGGTCTCTTATTCTGGCGATTTGTGACAGAAGATGCCTCATTAGGCGGTGCTTGTTGATCCAACTGTCCGAGAAAAGTACTTACGTTACGAAGTGTCTGGTGAACGGGACTATCACAGGGTGTTTGTCCTTCAGTGTCGTCATGGCCAAGGAGCTTTATAACTGCTTTCATGATGATGATGATGATGATGATGATGATGATGATGATGATGATGATGATGATGATGATGATGATGATGATGATGAAAAGTGAACATATCTCGTTATTGATAGCTGACGGTTTCAGAAGATAGTCGGATTCCAATGCCATAGAGAAAAGTTTCTGATAAATGGCCATAGTGAAACCCACATCGACGCCGCTTACAGCGTTTTTGCCAGCCTTCGAAGATTTACCTGAAGCTCTCGAGGTATTTGACATGACAAGGGGATCTGTGGGTACCGGACGCCAGTGCTCCTCTACATTATGCATGCTGGTCCCTGAGGAAACTGTACACTCGTGACCAGCATAGTTTGAGAACTATCCCTGGAAGGAAGTATACAGACTTCTTCTAAACAGGGCAGTCCGTATTCATCATGACAACCTTACTGTACGTGAAAGACGGCTGAAGTGGTTTGGACGCATTGTTAATCGTGCACATCATCACGCCGGTCCGTTTTTCTTTTTAACTATCAAGTGTGAAAGCACGGCAGTCACCTTGTGACGGTTAAGTTGCTTTCCGGCACAAACGTTTCAGAGAATTTTTTGGCTTTCCATTGTCGAGGCGTTAAATTCACAAAGTCTAACAGAAATTCGAATGATTAGCCACGCTGGTCGGTTCAGAGCCGTTTGATTTTTCTCTTCCTTCGCTGCCGCGATCTTTTGGCTGACTTTTGGCAGAGTCGATGAGTGCCTACGTTAGGAGTCATCACCCCGGTAAAGGTTGGTTGGCCGTCCCATGAGGTAGTTTGGTCTGATGGCTTCTCAGCTTCCCCGTTGAGTGAGCTCTTCGGAGGGCAGTGTCTTGTCGATTTTTTAAAGATCTGTGCAACCGCCTTGTCTTGGTCTTTATTTAGGTAGTACCACAGGGCCTTGTAGGCCGGGGAAAGGTCAGTGCACCTGTCGTTGGAGTCAGCATATTCACCGACACCTCACAGCCGAGGCTAAAAGACTCATGGAATGACGCTCTTTAAGTACTTCTTAGTTAATAGCCTTCATTGGTAGACGTTCTGTTTTTAAAAGGCTTAGCTAGGACAAAAGGGAGAGCCTCCGTAAAGGCCACGTTAAGAGGTACCCCTCGCAGAATTCAGCTACTTTCAATGATGACCGAGTCGGCTCATCAATTGGCAATCATTCAAACCACGACTGTTGGTTCGTCTCGGTTAGTTCTTGTGCGTCAACTTTATCACATGCGGACAGCTGTCTCGGCTGTTGTCTATGTGGAAGGATACCTAAGAATCTGCCTACAACACCTTCCCTCCCACCATGCACCGGTGATATGCCTATGAAATTGGCGGGCAATGACTCCGACGCGCTGTGGGCCTCAACTTAACGCATTCCACTCACACATGTACCAGTAGCTCCTGAACTGCGCCGACACGTGGAAGTTCACTCGCAGCGTCTCCTTGGAAAGGGACTTTGAGGAACAACGTTTTCTTTTCGGTGGTCAGTGTGGTGGGTTTTGCGGGTCTTTCTTCGCGAAAACGGGTATCCTGACAGGTTCATTGCAAAGAACCTTAGCAAACGACCCGCAGAACCCACCACACTGACTGCCGAAAAGAAAACTTTGTTCCTCAAAGTTACTTTCCAAGGAGATGCTGCGAGTGAAATTCTAAGAAGACGCCTTGATCAAGCCGTCTCGAGAACCTTCCCAGCAGCAAGGGTTCACATATCATTCTCTACTAACCCTATTTTACGCGGAGAAGGCAAGGATGGACTGCCATCTCAGACCACCTCAATGTCCATCTACTCATTCACTTGTTCCTGTGGAGCAGGTTATATTGGTTTTACGAGTCGGCGACTTTCCAATAGAATACGAGAGCACCTTCCCGCATGGCTGGCAAAAGGTGAAAGTAGGAGAATAGACAGCGCCATCCTTGCGCATGCAGTGTATTCAGGGCATCGTGTGGACCCCTCGGAAGCATCTCGTGTGATTTACAAGGTCCCTTCGAGCTACCCTAAGCTACTAGGCCAGCGCCTATTAGCAACAGCAGAAGCGGCCGCCATCAGGTTACGAAATCCGACCCTATGCGCTCAGGAGAACCTCGTTTAGGCTCCGCGCTTACCGTGGTCAAAGGTTGACTAACCACATACAACATTCTGCGCCCTTCCGCTCTTGCCCAGCTTGTATTTTAAAACTTAACTTTCGTCGATTGTTTCTCTCACCGTACCCCGTCCCATATAACTCTACTGGCCTGACGAGAACTTATCGAAAGCAACGTTCGTTCGCCACCTTTTCTTCTGAATATAGCTATGGGGATTTTCACAACCCTTTCAGATTTGTTTGTATGTATTACGTGCTGGTGTGAATTAGATTCCAGCTCCGTATTTGCTACTCAAGACATGCCTTTGACTTACAACAATCTTTAAAATTCTCTCTGTTCTCGTCTGCCTTATGTAACCGGAACAAAATAAGCAATCACCTATGCGATCGCGCGGCCCCTCCGCATATCTGACTGAAGTGTGTCTTTCATTTGACAAATGGAAGGTACCATACTCTAGTTAAAGAGACCATCCGGCAATTCACCTTGGTCAGCAGACTTCATTTACTCGCGTAGCTTCATACCCCTGACCACCAGACGTCTGAAATTCCATCAATGAGTCTTCTGGCCATCACTTTCCAGTTTCCATCTACTTCGTCACTTCTCGGAAAATCATTTTAATCCGTACAACTTGGCGCCTGTGCTGTTTTCCTGCTTAGAGGAACCTGAGCAGAGACCACAACTTAGCCCTAAATTATGTTCCCCTGATATTTATCTCATCATGGGAGCGCAACCTAGCATCTGTCCACATTAAGTTACGTCGTAGAGACGAGGAGTGTTTATTAGGCCTATGCGCTAGCGGACCTATCTCATGAAAGGTGATTTCGGTTGGAAACTATTACATAGGTGAGGTTTTAATATTGATTATTGTTCAAGAGAATCGGTAGATATTTCGCACACGTTAAAATGCCGGCTCTTCAATGAGCTCCTCTCCGGTCGACTTCAAAAATGACACTCTGTCCTCACTCTGTCTTGTCATTAGAATTCCGGCCAATTAAACATCCAACAGATGGGCTGTTTCGTGGGCTGCGTTTCTGAAATATGTTTTCGATTCGAAAAAATTACGTGAGTAGGGCCGTGATATTGATTGTCGTGCGGCATAATCTGAAGATGTCTCAGTGACGTCGGGACGCCGGTTTTTAAACGACCTTCTTCCCGACCGCTAGCAAAAACTACACTCGGCAAAAGTAACCACTTCAGTGGTATGAATCCTCACATTGATTTACGATGCCCCTATTTATCCAAGCATATTTTATAGAAGACACAGAGAAACGTATTTTTGTCTTACTGATTTGATGGAAAATCACGTTATATTGAAATTCTGTATCTAGGAAAAGGGTATCATTCAGTTCAGAAGTAGTTTGTGAGTATGGGATTTTTTAAGATTGCTAGATGCCCATTCGTATACCGTCGCGTCTCCCGCCACTCATGAATTAAACAACATGGTCCGCATCCATTGTAAAATTTCATGAGTCTTGCATTATTTCTTCCTAATAGCGTAGATAAATGTATGACTTTACTTACACGGAAAGTATACTGCATGTAGTCTGGGAACCCTAAGCGAAAGTGCAACTGTAGGTTGGGTTCAAAATTATTCGGAAATCGGAAGTTCTTAAAACCGAAAGGTGCGTATTCTTAAGTACACAACCTGAAGAAGATGTAGTTTTCCACCAAATGAGTGCAGGGAGGAACATTTTTATCTACGTTCTCCACCAAAGTAGTCATTTTTCTACCCAGTTGAGTTTTTGCGCACGACCGGAAAGAAGCCAGCATCCTGGCTTGACTGGCATTTGGGTGATACTGCACCGAAATCAACATTACAACCGCGTCTAAATAATCCGTCGTAATCAAGAACGTATTTCAGAATTTTAGATAACATTTCATGAGATAGGCCAGCTACTGTATATCCAGTTAAACCGATGTGGGGAAGTACTGCTCCTTTTTCGCACGTTCCCCTTCTCACCCTAAACAGGTTTTTGCGCCAGGTACCGTGAGAAATAAGCGTTAACTCACCTGGCCTGGTTGTAGGCCGCTGTGCTAATGTTGTATTCTGCTTCTGAATTATTTGTCGGCGTCAGCAATAAATAAATCATTTGTAGCTTTTACAATTTCCTCTCTTTATCGATAATAATTCGCTGCTGTTTACCGGTCCTTGGTATGCGGCTGCCTGTGAACGTTCCAGACCATCGTCCTTCGTATTCCGTCTTAATCAAAACAGGTAGGTTAGCGCCACTCCCGGTGTTTTTTCGAGTACCATCGTCCACAGTCGACAGGTTGTAAGGATTTCGTGCAGCTGACAACCGTACTCGACTCACGCCTCGTGTACTCTCCGCCCGGGTATGTTTGGCTGACGACGACAGATAAGCCCGAATTGACCATCGCAGTACCTTTCGGTAAAAGGGTTTCTCTATCAATATCTCCCACTTAATGGGACAAATGTTTCCCCCAAAATGCGGTGTCTTGTCTTCTGCTGACTTTGTCTACCAGAGTTTAATTACTGTAGTTGAAAAAAGCCAGTCTTTCACCTCCACCTCCTCCCCCCACTTTTCAGCAAAGCTGGAATCTCGGATCAGTTTGAGGGGCATCGCGCACCCATCACCTCTGTCTGCATTCCCTGCGTCGAGGGCACTGCCGACTCTCCGCCCCTCTTCCTCACCACCTCCATGGACTGCAGTGTGAAGCTCTGGTCAAAAAAGCACACCTTCCCCATCTTCTCCTTCGACGACCGCATCAACTACTTCCTGGACTGTGACTGGTCTCCTGTGCACCCGGCTCTCTTTGCCACCGTGGACCTCAGCGGGCAACTTGATGTCTGGAATCTTAACCAGGATCATGAGGTAGGCCTGGACTGGCTGGCTGAGTGACTCAGATTAGCACTCACCTCCTTCCTTCTGTCCCACTGGGTACCTGGCCAACCATGCTTAATTTCGCCCACGATTACTGGTCGCAAGTATGACCGTCAGTTCCGCATTCAAGTCAATGCTCTGATTGCATCTACTGTAGCGACAGCGCGTCTACATTGTGGTCTAAACAACTATACAGAGATGAGATCCTTGTGCACTCAGGTTTCCTGGTGTGTCGATTTGTTTGTTTTCCTCAGTGTAATAGGGGGCATTTGCTCCGATGAAATCGCGGTCCCTCAAAAAAACTACCTGGACAGAGATTGGTCATTCCATTCTGACCTGGCTTGACATCTGTGGCTTCTCGAAGTTGTACTGGACGCAAAATCCATACCCTGGTTACTACGTGGACTTACGGAAATACCAGATGAGGGTAGCTTCTGCGTCGCTGCAATGCTGAATGACTTGTGTGTGAACAGTGATCCTGACAGTAGGGGGAGGGGGGGGGGTGGGAAACCAGTCATGATGTGACATCCGGGATACGAAACCTTTATGACAGGGTTGGCAGCCGCCTCCCGGCCCACCCCCAACTGCCTTAGCTTTGAGAAAGAGGTCGATGCCGCGCACTTCATCACTGCCGCTCCAAGTTAGCAGTCATATTCGATCGACGAACTATTATAATACTAGTACATGCATATTGATCCAACTGTGGAAAACTCGGCGCCTCGGTGGGATTCGAACCCACGCAGTACAGCCAACGCTCTAACCACTTGACCTACGAGGTTGGGTCAGTATGAGTTATTCAAAATCTGCCAAAAACATCTATGAATTACGTGATCCTGGCAGTCATCTGGTGGATTCTATATGAATTACTTAGGAAATCCTGCCAGGACAGTCAACTTACTGTATCTGATTTGGTGGATTCCAGACGTTGCAGTAGGTTGGACGGGTAACATGACCCAAATCTGATTAAACTCGCCTCGCGTAGCTCCAGTGGTTAGAGCGTTGGCTGTACTAAAGCCGTCCCCTTACTGCGTGGGTTTGAATCCCACCGAGGTGCCGAGTTTTTCACAGTCGGGTCAATATGAAAACAACCCAAGCCGACACAGAGCGAAGTCTAAGGATGTGGGGTTCTGATC
The DNA here is from genome assembly GCA_902702965.1 of Spirometra erinaceieuropaei. Taxonomy (NCBI): domain Eukaryota; kingdom Metazoa; phylum Platyhelminthes; class Cestoda; order Diphyllobothriidea; family Diphyllobothriidae; genus Spirometra; species Spirometra erinaceieuropaei. The sequence goes on from CACRXP010000061.1 coordinate 191,786, forward strand.
GAGTACTTAAGGGGGGACTTCGCGTTAAGGAGATTCCGCACTTTGTGTTCGTGTGGCAGGCTTTGTACCCCGTTAGCCGCTGAATCAAATTCCGTCATCGGTGTCCTCGCCTGGGGTGACAGTTGGTATAAGAAAAGGAAAAGAGAGTGAAGTGGTTCCGGCTGAGATCTAGTGTCCAGTTTCCTTGGAGTAGACGACCAAACAAGCCTTAACCCACCGCCGCACTGGCTTGGAAGGCTGCGGTAGGTTGGCCGGGTAACTTGGCCCAAATGTGACTAAACTCGCGTCGTCCGGCGGGGCTTTGTAACTCAGGTGGCTAGAGCGTTGGCTGTACTTAAGCCTTCCCCTTTCTGCGTGGGTTCGAATGCCACCGAGGCGTCGAGTTTTTCACAGTTGGGTCAATATGAATTATTCAAAATCTGCCAAAAAATTTATGAATACTAATACAGTCTTCCCCTACTACAAAAGATGACCATTTGATGGTTGCCGAGGTTTCACCCCGGGGGCGGGGGTTCCTCCTCCTACATGACAGGTGTGCCGTTGACCTCCATGGGGGGTACCGGTCGCTTGCGCATATACTGGGGATGTGGTGGAGTCTCACCCACTTTTTCAACTGTCCCAGTTTCTGTCAAGTAGGGATGACAGTCGAAGATGGGATTGGGTGCGCTGGCATACGTTCCCGCCCTTGTGCGTATTGACTCCGCGCACCGTTTTGTTGGACGCTGGCCGCGCTATTGGTCTTAGTGGCTGACAATATATTTTTTCAAGCGCTCACGTCTGCTACGTGCATCGGCTGCCTAGGCCGATCTAACTGGATTTGCCCGTGGCAGTTTGTTTTACTTCTAATTCACGCTCTTTTTGAGGCCTGAGTCCACAGCGCCCATTAATTTTTTTACGTCCACGCTCGTTTGCGCCGCATCATCTTGCCCTTCTTGCCTACACAGGTTCCAACAGCATCATCGGTTATAGAGGGTGAAGTGGCGTTGAATCATTGCAGATTTGATAAGAAGGGCTCTCACATTGCGGTTGGAGATGACGTTGGGAAGGTGTACGTGTTTGATCTGCACGAGGTAAGTCTGCTCTGCTTAAGAAACGCCCGTTTACCCACCCCTCCGCCCCCCCCCCCCCTTTCTTACTGACTTCTTAGCCTGCTTTCAGCTTCCGGTGGTCCTCACGGTGTTTCAATGTTACTGTCTTGATTCCTTCTCATCGATAAACATTAGAATTCAAAGTATTTGCGAAACCTCTTGGAGCCCTCGTCTTGGCTACCAGTTAGGTTGCAAGTCGTTGCCTGTTTTCGACGGCTTAAAGACCAGGCTCCATTCACTTAATGCGACCCTGCCATACCGCCGGGCTCGACGACGCTGAGATTCTCACCGAGGTTGTAGGCACCCCAGGCGCCCATAGGCCTTCCATCACTGACACGTACGCCGCCGCGACAGGACTCACGTGACTGCCGCTTTCGTGTGGATGTGCAGTTTCATCTCCGAGGGCAGCCAACCACTGGTTTTCACAAATTCTAAGATTGTGTAATAAACTCACCAAGTCAGCACTCACTGACTCCCCGGAGACACACATTAATTCCTGTCGACTAGAGGCGGCTGTTCGTCGAGGACCTTACCACCGTTCGGCTTCTATGCAAATGAGACACCCCATACTGGTTCCTTCATCTTCCTCACCTTTATAGGACTGGTCTGTGGAGCTGTGGTGATCTTGGTGCACCCACTATCTTAGCCGCAACAAGGTAGCAGTTGCGTGAGTCGCGAGCTGCTGGAACCATGCTTCACCAGATCGCAGTCCATGGATCAGCGCAATGACCTCCCTCCGCCCTATTCAGTACGAAGACTGCCTCGGCAGGGTAATTAATCAGGCGGGGAGGGTGGGGAGCCTAGTGACCAAGTGATTATCAGGCCAGTCACCAATGGTGGTAATGAGCTTCCGCCTCCGGGGACTGGAATATGAACGACGACCAAGTGTGATGAATGCAAGCATTGCCCATTTTAGTGGGTGCGGATGCGTAGCGATTGCACCCCGTGGACGCTACACCCCCTATGTGCCCGCCACCCTTGTATTTTGATTTTTCCGAGGGCGTCTTCGAGAGTACATTCGACATACCAAACCTATGGAATTTTCATTATCCTTGGGAGGGCTTCATTGGTCGGGCTACAGGGCATGCACGTCGCGTTGCGCCCGGGGGCTGTGATCCAGAGCCCTCCTAGACACTCGTATAGCGGAATGTAGCATATACAGAAGGGGCGAGAAACGACAATGACAAGAGAAACTGAAATGGCCATTTCAGGCTAATTAGCCATCGTCAGCCAGCCGGTCCCGGTCTCAGGTTTGCAGGACCTGCAGGATTTGAACTGGCGACTTTTTGTCATTGAACCTTTCAAGTCCAACGCTCTTCCACTGCGCCACCGGCCCGTTGTCCTGTAGATTTTGATTTGAAACATTAAATACGGTGAGCGTTCACTGCTTGGATTACGGGACATGTTCGTTCCTTCCACCTTGGTGCTCCATCCAGAACCCTCACAGGCAGTCGTTTACCGGCAGTACAGTACGTGGGCTAGCTCATGAAATATCAACCGAAATTCCGAAATGCGTTTTCGTCTCGAAACGATTAATTAAGTAGGGTTGTGAAACTAATCGTTATGCAGCATAGTTCTATAATAATTCAGTTATCTCAGGATGCCGGCTTTCGAACGAACGTCCTTCCAGCTGCATGCAGAAACCGTACTCTGTAGAATAATGGCTACTTAAGTAGCATGCACCTTTCTCATAGATTTCCGTTGCCCTTAAATATTCAACTTTATTTCATGAAAAACATGCATAAAAATATTCTTTTGCTAAATCGGTAGAGAATTACCTCTTCTTCCAATTTTATGCTCAAAGGAAGGGTATAATTCGTTTTTTAAAAACATTTCCAATTCCTGAATAATCTCAAAACCCGACCTGCCGTTACACGTGCATTCAGAGTTTCCAAACTACAAGCCGTACATTTTCCGCGTACGGAAAACCGTACATTTCTCTACGGTATTACGAGGAAAACATATGGGGTTCGTAGAATTTAGCAGGGAATTTGAGCTATATTGTTAACTTTGCAAACTACATTGGTAAATACAGAGACATAATGTTTTATCAACCGCCATTTCGCGACATTAAAGAACCTCACGGAAACATTTTGAAAACCGAATTATACCCTTCCTTCGAGTATAAAATTGAAAGAAGGCGTAATTGTCTACCGAATGAGTGGCAGAATGAATAATGCATGTTTTCCATGCAATATAATTGAATTTTTAATGACATCGAAAATCAATGAGAAAAATGCGTGCTGCTTAGGTCGTCATTTTTGCAGAGTATAGTTTTTGCATGCAGTACGAAAGAACTTCGTTCAAAAGCCGGCACCCTGAGGTAACTGAATTATTATAGAATTATGCTGCATGATGATTAGTCTTACAACCCTACTTAATTAATCTTTTTGAAAAGAAAACGCAATTCGGAATTTCGGTTGACATTTCATGAGTCAGCCTACCTACTGTAAATACCTTTGAACTGCGCTTACCGAAAGTGGTCTAGCATTCCGAAGTCCTGATCGAATCTGGCTGTCGTGGGGCCAAGCCTCCCACTAACCGGTTTTCTGTCATTTTAAGTATAATTACCTACTGCGCTCAAATGTTCTAACACCCTTCTTGGTGGAAGATAGTGGAGCTGGACACAGTTGCTGTTGTTATGGGTGGTGATTATTATATTGGTAACGGGGTTGACGGTGATTGTGCAGCCATAGTCCTCAATAGGCCACATGGGGGCATTTCACAGTAAATGCTACGCATGGGGATGTGTGTGTGTGTGTGTTGGCGCACATAAACGCAAACTGCGCGCCGTGTCAGCCACTGTCGCCCAATCCCAACATCGGATAACTGACTGGCGCGGACTGGAGAGGTTAGATTGAGGTCGACTCTGGTTAATCCCATCTCGCGACACTTCAGGGAATTCCTCACTATGAACAGTCTGATGCGCTTTTAAACTCTCACGTTGTGCTAAAAGTGTCGTGACTTGGAAGGCAGCCATCTGACCGGGTAAGTCATTTCTCTCAGGACGGAGGCGTCTGGCACAATGTTTCCTTCTGAATGTGGCCTCTATGGCATTCCCACTCAGGTGGAATCCGAGTTGCTCTCTAGTTGTTATGGCAACCTGGTGCTTTGCGCACTGGCCAGTTCGTGTGTGGAATACTCAGGCGGGCCACTGCGCCCGATCCCGCCTCCGGTCATCCTGACACTGTTTTGCCATCTGGCTCCGAGGAGTGCGGCAGATGCAGCGCAAGTCGCCGTTCTGCGTCCACCATGCCTTGGTGAAGATCGTCGCATGTGATGTCTGAACTGTCAGTTGTGGGGGCCGCACTTCTTCGCTTGATTTCACTCTAGTCTATTTGGCATTCCTATCTCTCCCAACTGCTCCTTTTGTACCGCACAGAAATTGGCCACGCCCCGCCCTGACGAGTGGACCACACTCTCACGCCTGATCTCCAATTTGTCCGCGACAGCGTCGGAATTGCGGGATTTTGACAGCCACAACCACCGGTTCCCAACCTCCAGCTCGATCGTCTCGTCGGCGGCTCGCCTGTGAACCCAACGGTAGGGACATCTCTCCCTCTCTCCGATTGTGTCCACCTGTGCGACCACAGTTTAGCAAACCACACTGTTAGCCTCCACCTGCCTGCGGGGCTTGCGAGTTCCGTTTCCTCCAGTTTATTGACATTGCAGTAACTCTTCTGCGGACCAAAAATGCACCAATACTAGCATAAACTAAAGACAGGACGTTTATCTCGCCAGGTGTCAAGTCGTGTGTACGTGATAGGCCAGACTGTTTGGATAAGTGATCACCCTTCTCATTTGTCCCTTCGGCCAACTGATGCACCAATCTAGCCCCTTACCTCCTTTACCGGTAGCGGTGCTGAAATAGTCGTGGCCGAGGTAACGCCAATCAACATCCCGTCGATTTACTTAGTCCACATGAAATTAATGACTGCTCCATGCAACCGAGATACCACCACATGCTTCACGCTGTTTGGTCAACGGATGACCAATCAGGAGAGTGGAATAAAAAATCGATCAAAAACCCAACCGGCCAACCGAGAGGGCAATTTAACTTCTTACACTGCAGTTTTAAAAAGCGAAACAGTTGCAACTGCTGCCCCAAAGATTGACAAGTTTATTTCTCTCATAATCCTGTGAATCATAAGTTGTAAAGCTTGTTTTAGACTGCCTCAGTGGTTGAGACGTTTTGTGCTTCATACATCTGTGCGCATATCGCTGTTTCAATACAGTTCTCTTTTTTGTAGATTCAATGTCCTTTTATCTATCGCTCCTGAACAAGAAGAATTCGCCCGCACCACTATGATAACTTCCTTCATTCTTTCTCCGCAACAATTTCGTTTATTTGTATATACATATATATTCGCGTTTCTGAGAGTCTTTCCTTTTATGTCGCATAATTTCCATTCCGGGCGATAGCTTCCCACCATGAAGGTGAATTAGCAAAGTAAATCTGTCTACCTTTGATGCTGATGGCTGAAATTTTATTTTTATTTTGCGATTTCTGCGTTTGCAAACTCACATTCCAACAGCCAATAAATGCGAACAGATGGCCGCAAACGTATTTGTTTCGGGGAAAAGGTGTGTGAACGTTTTATACCGGGCCTGATGACGGTTGGTCGCCTTTTCGGCTCGAAAGCCCTATTTTCATCGGCCGCGCCATCGCATGTTTAAGTTTCACGGAATTAATAGCTACTTAAGTAGCATTCATTGATTTTGACGCCCGCGTAAATAGGGACATATTTTATAGAACGGGTGCATGATGTTTAATTTACTTGGCTTACCCCCCTCGGCATTGTGCCATCAAATTTAGTGCTTAAGGAACGAAAGTATTTTGTAATTACTGAGTGTTATAAATAGTTCATGACTACTCGTGCAATATGCTGTCCTCAGAGTACTTTATCTTCAAATACTACCCCCTTATAGGAAGTTGTGAAGTTACGTGAATTTTTTTTAGAGAAAATGCGTAGCAGGTAGCTCGAAGATCTCAAAAAAAGTGAAGACGCAGGTTCTGTTTTAGGTTCGAATCGACTGCTTAAGCTCATGACTACTCGTGCAATATGCTGTCCTCAGGTTTATAAGAGTACTCTCTCCAAATACCACCTCCTTGTAGGGAGCTGTGAAGGTACGTGAATTTGTTTTATAGAAAATGCGCAGCAGGTCTCAAAAAAGTGAAAATGGCAGGTTCTGTTTTGGATTCGAGGCGACTGCTTAAGTAGGTTTGTAACATCCATGATCGTGCAGCAGAATCCCTAGATGTTTCAGTCATATCAGGATGCCAGCTCCTAAACGACCTTCTTTCCGGCCGTCTGCATAAACTACACGCTGAAAAAGAATGTCTGCTTAAGTACGTTAAGAATTTTCATTTTTTACAGAGTTGGCAGTGAATTACGTCTTCTTCGAAATCTCCACTTGAAGGAAGGGCTTAATTCGGCTTTAGAAATACTTTTCCATTCCCGAGCAGTTTTAAACCCAACCTCTTGTTTCACTTGCATTCGGAGTTTCAAAAACACGAGCAATGTGTATTCAGTGTGGGGAAAATCATGCAATTTTATACGCTATTAAAATTAAACCATTTGGGGTTCATAAGATTTTGGCAGTAGATTTGAACCATATTGTGCACCCTACAAGCAACACTAGTAAATGCGGAGACAGGGTGTTTTACGAACCGTCCTTTCGCGGTCTAAAAAATTCTCGTAGAAACCATTTTTAAATCGGGGGATACTCTTTCTTGAAGTACAAGATCTAAAAAGCGCAGTTTGCTACTGAATAAGTAAAGAAACGAATATTTTTGCCCTTTTTTCCTGTGAGGCCTATCTTAGCTCGTAAGGGCACCTAAAATCAACGAGATAAATTCATAATACATAAGCAGCCACTTTTACCGAGGGCAGTTTTTATCAGTCAGCCCGAAAGAAGCCCGTTCAAAAGCCAGCATCCTGATGCGACTGAAATATCATGGGACTGTGCTGGTCACTAATTAATATTACGACCCTACTCAAGTACTTTTTCGAGTCGAAAACATATTTCAGAATCTTGGTTAACATTTCGTGGGTTAGCACATCTACTGTATACAAGTATCGGCCATTTCAGACCGAAGCGCCTCATTTCGTGAGGTTGCCTCTTTAAAGGTTATGCGTGTTTACTGGTTTAGATAATAAATGGAAAAAATGCCTGCTAACCAAGTAGTTTTTTTATATACTACAGAAGTGACTAGAAGGCCCTTCACTGAAAGCCAAGGCTCTGTTATTTAGGAGTTTACTTGGGGTCGTCCTTCCCGTTAAAGGGATTTTCCGCTTCACACGCGTCACTTGCCAACTGAGTGTAGCGAGACGCCTTCATGCTGCCGTCCGTGAGTAGTCTATCGACCGGATTCCGCCAGTTTTTATGCTTCAGCGCCCACACGCATGCGCCGTAGCTCTTTTTTTTCCACCGACGAGGCCACTTGAAACCGTCGGCCTTGACAGGCCCGAATTGCACGCCCTTGGGTTCCTGCTGGACTGGTTGCCAACACTTAGTTGCCCAGGCGCCAATTCCGTCCCGCGCAGCAAGTGCACCTGACTTCAGCAGTCATATTTAGCAGAAGGGACTCCACTCCAGAAATCTCGTTATGGGTAGTCCGACATGTGCACTAATGGCTCTAAGTTGTCCTTGTTGATTGCGTACTCCGGCAATTTCACCAATATGCTCTTTGTATGAATAAACCCCCTGGAGTACGTCAAATACAGCGCTGCATAAGACGATCACAATCGAGTTTTAATCACTGACCTCTGACGTCAATTTTTCCCCGAAAGGCTTCTTCGTCCCAATGGTACAGTGCGTGACCGATCTCATGAAATGTTGGCCGAAATCCGTTTTCGATTAGGAAGGATTACTTCAGTGGTGGTGTAATAGTGATTAGCGTGCGACATAATCATATAATATTTCGGACTCGCCAGGATGTCGGCTTTTGGATGCACTCCTTTTTGACCTCCTGCAGAAACCGTACTCGGAAAAAATAGCTACTTAATTAGCATGCATTTTTTGGATTTTCGATGGTCTTATAAATTCAGATCTGTTTTATAGAAAACAGGCACAAAAATAAGCTTTTTTACTCATTTGGTAGAAAATAACACCGTCCTTTCATTTTATGCACGAAGAAAGTGTATGCTTAGGTTTTAAAAAAGTTTTGGATTGTGCGATTTTTAAGACCGTGCGATGTCCACGCATACAGGGCCGCACATGTCCGTTTACCACTGCTGCTCATGACGTATACAACACAGTTCGGATCCATTGCGAACTTTTATGAACACTATGTGGTATCATCTTAAAGGCATAGAGGAATATATGATTTTCCTTACGCGGAAAGCATGCATCTTGTTGACAGAAATCACTGAACACTGATGCAATGACAGTCAGGCTCAAAAATATTCGAATGGTACGATGTTAAGCTAGTGTTATTTCCCGGGGCAACTCTCAGCAGTTCCTGTTCCTAGTCTTCTCTAGGATTCACCATTCCGTTCCTCTTCTGATCGAAAAAATGGATTTGACTGACTCCTCTCGTTTGCTTTGTTGGCTACCCGCGCTTCGAATTTCAAATCAATTCTCTGTGTTACGTGTTTTAAGCAAAAAGACGATTTCGTCAACTTGTCGACGCCGTCCTTCCGCAGCGGTCAGATGTCTTGAGAAATACAGAAGAGATCGAACCGTTTTCGCGGTCTCCTAACGCCAGACGATAAGTTCTTTCTTAAAACCCATAACGCACTGGAACTGCTGGTACACTTTGCTCCCAAACACCTTGTTCCTCCTGTGTGTTTCAGCGTCGGGTATGATGCAGGGGGGAGGCGCGTGTTGAGATGGTCGTCATCGTCGTTGAAACCAATCGGTTTTTTCGTCACTGTGGTAAATCTGATTCGCAGGTCTGCCTCACCGCAAACAAATTTATGCGCGACTCGCCACCGTACCGGCCATGTGTGACACTAGTGGACCTCGCCACGCGTGACAGTTATGTCAAAAACGGGTTGGGCCTCTGTTGCAGACGGCTAAAAAAGCTCTGGCTTTGCTGTTGTCATTCGAGTCCGTGAGTAATTAAACCTGGATGTGGGCGCCTGTTGCATGACGCACCAACCACTGTGGCAAACGACAGTGCTCGAACCTGAGGGTGTTTTCGCGGGAGGGCGAGGAGATCTGGGCCGATCTGACTCGAATACTGCGCATTCTTAATTATCAAAGGCGGAGAAAGCAACAGTTCGGCCGCCGCAAGCGATGGTCTCTATCGCGTTCTACATGAGACGACCGCGGCATCGGAGGCGGACGCGAGTTGTAGTGAGACGGACTTGCGAGACATCTGTCGCGCACTCTCCCCCATCACCCACCAAGCTTCAGTGGCTGACTATGTTAGGCGGCCCGCCTTTGCGTGGCTCATACGACGTGGTTTGCGCTACCTGTGCCAGGCGACCCGGATGTCACATGAGTGGAAATTTCGCAAAGGCGACATTAAGAATGAGTCATTGCAGCCTTACTCTCAGTCCTGAAGACCGCGGAAATGTCCTATCAGTTGACAGTCCTCCAAGGCACGACTCAACGCGTTGTGATAGATTGAGACCACTCGGCAGAATTGCTTTACAGTGAGGATTGCGCTGCTTTGGCATGAGGATGGGCTCCCCGACGTCGGCCCCACTCGCTTCCCAACCTTGCGACTGTCGGTTAGCTGGCAAAGGGATTGGACACGGTGTCGGCCTACGCCCAAGGCCTTTCGCACGCATATACATTATGTATGGAGTCGCGCTGACTCACCGCCGTCCGTGAGCGAGTCTGACCTCCGTTCTGATCCAGCGCGTGTGCGGCGCAGCTCGTTGTGTGCTCGGAGCTGTTGTCTCTCGGTCTAGGCCCGGTGAACAAGGATCTGAGGAGGAAGTTCGACCCGTCAGCCGCTGCGGCCACTTTCGTCTGAAGTGAGACGGACGCCAAGAAAGTCTTTTTTTGTAATGCATAACTGGGCTAGATCGCAGTTGGTAGTCAGAAATGGGGAAGCGGACGGCGACATCAATCCTAATCCTAACATTAACCTTCAACTGTAACCGTTAACCCTAACGGCAACCCTAACCCTAACCGAAATCGTAGACGTGGCCGTAGCCCATAGACATAACCCTAACTGTAAAACCTAACCGTAATGCTGAAACCTCATCGTAAACTCAAACCCTAAACGTAACCCAAAAACCTAAGCTTAAAGGGCATAACTCTAACCCGAAAATCGGACACCATTAACCGGTACCCTAATCCTAACCTTAAACATTAAACGGAAGCCAAATGGGTCAGATGTGATTATGTAGCCCCACAAAAAGCCCAAGTAAACAAACCCCCAGTCGCCTGTAATACGGGGCCTGGCCACCAACTGTGATCTAGCCCATAACTGAGTATTTAACTTTCTCCCACACAAGATTGACCTTCATGGTTATACGACCTTTCGTAATATAGACTGTAGTCGAAGCCGTAGGACAAACATTCGTGTTGGGTTTGTGTGATAGTACCGATTCCACTGATGCGCATGGTAGGTTGGCAGATATTTCGTCCCATTGAGCGCATCGACGGACTTTGCGTATACTTCTGCGCTGCTTTTCCTCCTCCATTATGCTTAATTCACATTTGTAGCTTTTCGAAGCTGTGCTCCGCACAGCAGTCACAACCCAGTAATTGCTTCAAATGGTGAACTAGATTCGGTCATCCTGCAGTTCTGCTCCGTATCCCTTTCTGGTGTTAAGTCAGCGTACTGTGACTGCGCATTTCGTAACGCTGCTCGTCACGGCTGTACGCCTTGACTGTTTTCAGCACACATGAAGTCTTCCTCCGCTGCCCATCACTGCCACCTTCCAGAAAGGGTCGTCTGTAAGTAGGGATCTCTGTACCAGCCTGAACCTGGTCGATCAGTCTTCCACACAGCTGTTCGAGTCAGACTGACGGGAGCGTAGGTATTTGCAGGCGCTATTAAGGTGTTTCAGCTGAAGTAGTTGGTGTACCTTAGAAGACACTGCAGTCACCAGGTTAAGTTTAGGTTATTAGGGGAAAGTGGATAACACTAATACGAGGGAATTCTTTCTGCACGCATCCCTCGGCTGCTGTTCCAGGCAGCACGAGTTCCCCTAATCAAATGGCTAGTAAAACAGAGTTGAATAGCTTCTAATGCTGCGACGTGACGTAAAAAACTTAGCGACAAAGGGGGTTATTCTTCTCACCAACCGAGTGCCAGCTGTATTAGCATGTTAGTCTCTGAATGAGGTACATGCGTGCGTCCGGCCTTTGTCCGCCCGCGGCCAATCAGCGAGGGGCACGGGGTAGGTTGGCTTCAGGCTCTTGTCATGCCGGCGAACGAAATCGATCGACAAAGAGTTCTAGGCAGACTAAAGGCGGCATGAGTGGTCGGCAGCATTAGCAGTCACAGGAGCAGACTGCCACAGCGCCCGCAATTTTAATGGAGGTGATGTGCAGTATTTTCGTTAAAACTGTTCTTATCTAGAAACAGGAACAACCGATTAATTCGGGAAGGTGAGTGAGGGTAAACAGAACGTCAGATGCGTGGGATATGATCGGGAAGGAAATAAGGAGGGGCTCGAGCGTGTGTTGCGGCGGAAGAGAATAGTGAAGTTGAACTTGGGGGTATTAGACAAGAGGAAATAGGGGCCCGGGGCTGCGGAGCAGAAGAGGGGAGGGGGAACGATAGAGCAGGGACTAGGAGACCACAGGGTCCATCTGTAGCAGCGTCTGGGACAGAAGCTTTGAGGCTATCTACGCTCAAGACCTCACGAGTTCTGCTTTGGATGAGAAACACATCTATCCTTTAAGAACTAGCCCGGAAGGAGCCAGTGGACTCGGACACACCGAAGCGAGACAAGAGAGCACGTCGCCAAGTCTTTCGAAATAGAACTCGGAGACAGTAGGCATTAGCGGAGTTGAGCAGTGTTTACACAAGCTGGAGGAAGTTAGCCGAGTCTTCAACTGCACCCCGGGGGGTTGGGAGAGCACCCAACCAGGAAACCAGATGAGGACGTCGAACACCAGGTCATTGGCGGAATGGGCAAGGTTCGACTTGATAGCTGAGAGGATGTTCGAAGAGGTGGGTGGTCCGTCCAGTCCCTCGGGTCTTCTGCGGCGAGTACGGATGTCATCAGATGACGCTGAAACGGTTCGACCTTCCCGTTGACATTCGAACGGTGAGATGCCCTCCGGGTTTGCACACAGCTAAGAGAGGAGGGGACGGATCGGAAGAGGTGTAATTCAGACTGCGTCGCAGTCAGTCATTTTGGTAGATGTAGCGCGATAAATTGCAACCCAACGACGGATGACAGATACGACGATGGTATCCGCCTTCACATTCGGAAAGGGAACGATTTCAACCCAACGAACTTGCCAATCGGCGCAAGCAGGGAGGTGGATGTAGACATCAGAAGGAGACAAGGACCTTTTGCATCCGGAAGAACATGACTGAATCGTGCGTCGGGGTTGACGAAATTGTCGACGAGAGCCTTGTTGTGCCGCGTGACCTAGCTCCGCTGAAAGTTGGGGCGCGTCCGGGTCCATGCTTTGAGTTTTGTACATCCGCAGCCCGGCTGAATAGTTGGGGACCAGCTTTTGAGTGGCCGGGCTCCCAAGGTGAGAGACGTGCATGAAAGTTACCTTATAGCGGTGGAGTGGCAAAATGGAGGGTGGAAGTCGATGAAAATGGTAAACGAAGGGCAAGGGTCGAGTATGCTGTCCTGGTCCCAAGTGTAAGCGCAATGTGGGCATTGAAACAAAGTAAACCGAAGGAGGATGCTGAAGTCGTTAGTGGGGAGAGTATCCGAGACTGAAACCGAAAAGGCAACCTGATGTATGACAACTCAGCCACGAGATTGGGAGCCTATGAACCCCCCAAAAAACCTGGCTGACAGGAAACGCGATTTGGCGATGCCCCAAATTTAATGGTAAAACTAACCGTAATCTCGATAGTAAACCTTAACCTTGACTTATTTATAAACCTAATGGCAGCCCTAAACGTCAAACCTAACCTAACCCTAGACCTATCACATCCCCTAGCTCTAAACCTAATGGCAGCCCTAAACGTAAAACCTAACCTAACCCTAGACTTATCACATCCCCTAGCTCTAAGTTATGGAAAGGATCATAAAGAGCGAACTGATGCAATTTCTGGAAGGTAACGGCCTGATATCGAAATGCCAACATGGTTTCCGGAAAGGAAGATCCTGCACGACAAACTTGCTGCAATCTCTCCAGAGCTGGGCCCAAGCTCTCGACGACAGACACGAGGTCCACATAGCCTTCATCGACTTCCAGAAGGCGTTCGACACTGTGCCACACCAAAGGCTCTTACATAAACTTACAAAAATAGGGATCGGTGGCAACTTCCTTAAATGGATCGAAAACTTAGTTTTGGGTCGACACCAGGTTGTGTGCAGCGGTCGGGGAAAATTAGATCCTGCTATGGTCGAGAGTGGTGTCCCCCAGGGTTCAGTGCTGGGACCCATTTTGTTCCTTCTATACGTGGACGATGCCGCAAGAGCTTTGGACTGCGAAGTAGCAATGTTTGCCGATGACATGAAGATATGGAATGTAATTCGGGGTCCTGCCGACGAAGACAGATTACAGATGAACCTGAATCGGTTGGAGGAGTGGTCAAACCGTTGGCTCCTGCGGTTCAACGTTGCCAAATGTGGCATACTTCGCCTAGGCAACACAGCCAGATCGGCCAGCACAAGAGACTTCTTTCTGGGCGGTGCAGCCCTACAAGAGGTCAAGGCGAAAATGACCTCGGTGTGCTGACGACCAGTTCCCTAAAACCATCCTCTCATTGTTCGAGAGTGGCAAAATGCGCATTGCCCGTACTGTACGCAATCAAACGTGCGTTTATGGACTTTGACGAAGAAGCTTTCTCAAAGACATTCGGAAAATTCGTACGGCCGCATTTAGAGTACGGCATACAAGCTTGGAGTCCGTCGGCTGTTGAAGATCAAAACTGCCTCGAAAGAGTCCAGAGGAGAGCCACGAAGATGGTTAGGGGTCAAAGCTCCCTTCTTTATGCAACTCGCCTAGTAAATCTGAACCTCTTTCCTTTGAGTTACAGGCAACTTCGCGGGGATCTCTTGCAAGTATTCCGCATTGTGAAGGGGTCGGATTGCAGCCTGGCCTTCGAGGACTTTTTTGAATTTGCTACCACGACCAATCTCCGAGGTCACCCGTTCAAACTGCGCACCCAGCAGGCAAGGCTGGATGTGCGGAAGCTCTCCTTTTCTGTTCGAGTGGTCAAACCATGGAATGAGCTTCCCGCAGATGTTGTGATGTCACCATCTATAGAAAGTTTTAAAAAGAATTTGGACATATTTATGTTCCGAAATGACGAAGAGCGATGAGAAGTAGAGCGCACCCCCTGTAACTCCTTCTCATCTTGTCCTATCACTATGGGCGTGTTTGAACTATTTCAGCCCAGAACATTTATCTGTATACCACACATATTTTACGTTGAAAATAGGGTACTCAAAGGCTTACGCCTATTTCCCTCAATAAACTGAACTGAACTGAACCCTAAGCCTAAGCTTAACACTTACCCAAATCCTAAACTCAACCCTAACACTAACCCTAACCCCAACCTTAGCAGTTAACATAAACCTAAACCGCAATTCATATCTTCACTCTGACTGGAACCCTCAAACTTAACACAAACCCTTACCTAAATAAGATTCTCAGCCTGACACTAACCAAAACCCTAAAATCAACCGTAGCTCTAGATCGAGACATCAAGTTGCGCTTTCCCGTCTAACCTTTGGTTACTTCCACACTAAGTATTTCAGGATCCTCCTGTTTACTTTACTTATAATGCCCACATTGCGCTTACACAGGGTAACCGACCCCGACCGAGGAATGCGCTGAAGTCCGTAGATATCATCGTTACAGGGACGGCCGACCCACTGAGGTTTATCCGGGTAGATAGTTGGAGATGAGCGACCGACCACCTGGGCTGTGCGTTCGTCACTTCATCATCTTATCTGTCGACATGATGAATGCAAAACAGGACGAGATTTTCAAGGGCAAATTAGTCTGGTATCTCGCCACAAACCTGTCAGAGTACAACTGGAGAGTGGAGGAGAGAGAATTCTGATCAGTGAATATGGTGGATTCGCCGCCATCAAGATAGTGCTGGAAATATTTGACCGCTTGTTAGACGGCCAGAAGCTCCGGTTAAAATTTCTCTAACGCAATTCGAAGGCATAAATTTTTGGAGAGGGCTAGGGGTTGGGTCTAACTTGGTTAGTGTCATTAAAAAACTTCGTCGACTGCAGCATCAGGGGTGCCGATCATAAGGAATGTCAGTACGTCGAGATCAGTGTGCGTCAGAGGGTGTAACTGGCTAGGTCATTTTTCAGTTTGCTATAGGTAGCGATGACATTTGCCTTTACAGTTGCATCCTACCGTCAGGAATAACCAACCCTGCTCCTCCATATCCCTTCGTAAAGTAGATTTTTCTACTGAAATTTTCTTAAAGTGAGGATAACCTGAACTCACCCTTTACTTTTAATTTTTTGGAGTCTTTTCCCTGCGTTTTTTGTGGCTCACCATTTTCCCTAGAAACTTCCAAGTTGAAACGTGAGGTTATTATTATTATCATCATCAAAAGCTTGGAATGCGAAAAGGCAAATCACTAGCGGACGTGAAAACTTTGCTGACTCTACATAGCATTATCTCTAAATTATACTGCACAGCAAACTGCTCGTGCAGACCACGGCTCTCCACGCTATCTTCTTTCACCAATTGCCTCAGTATTAGCCTTATTTCGATAGTGCCCGCTGAGCTGTTGAAAATAAAACCGTTTTAGCAAATTCTCTGGATTGTATATAATGAAGTATAGTACGATTTTAAATCCGAATGATCAACTAGTACTCCTATGCGTTAATTAATAAATTGTTTAATTTAGCTTCCGTAAGGGTAATTTATCGGTAAGTATAAATAGGTATTCGAGTGAATTTAAGAACGAGTAGGCAAACAGTGTACAGTGCTCAGATTTTATTTATAAAATGGGCAGTCTAGAATAAAAAATGGTTAGCAAACAGGGGAAAAAACCCGTCAAATTCGTTTAAAATGACAAAGTAAGTGCAGTCTAACTCATTTCTAAAAAGAAAAAACTGTCGCTCATGAAAGTCTAAATATACATATCGGATAGGACCGCTCCGCAGGCGAGAGTATAGTAGAGTTCGAAACGGTCCTTGTTAAGGTAGAACTCCTTAAATTGATGAGGCTGTTCGCTGCAGATGAGATTGTAATATTTTTGGTTGACAGCAGAAGCTACCGTCGGGGTGGCGATACAGGAAGAATCCAACGCGGTAGGTCACAGTCCGCTTAGAATCCATGCGATGAGGGGACAGTAAAGCCTGCAAGGCTCATCGAAGTGCGGGGAGATGCGACGATGATACTTTTTTGTTGACACTCCAAACTATTAACAGGTGGCGAGAACTGAGGTATCAACGGTAATGGTCGAAAGATCTCTCAAGTTGACGTTAACACCGTAACAATCATAGCTTCAGGGGAGGAGTAATAACAGTGGGTCAAGCAGTCAGGTAAAAACAGGAAGGTTATAAAAACCCAAGTGAGAGTTTCCATATGAACGAATAAGACATGTATTATTCTCCACGAAATCCCAGAAGGACCCTTTGCAAAGTACAGAAATTGGGTTTTCGGTAAAGGAACGGTCAATAATGACTTCGTGCTTCTTGAGGTGAGGTGATTAGGTGATTTCGATTTGAACACCGATAATTTGGGGGAGGACCCAAGTTCTATTGAAAGATTTTTCCTAAGGAAGGCATATTTAGATGCATAAAAGAGGGGACTTTCACACGTAGAGCAAAGAAGCTGCGGAATCTCCGTAGAGGAATTACGCGTGGCACAAGACCGATCTCTCGGAGTGGGAGTGTCAGTGCGTGGAAGTAATATTCGGGGACGGGAAGAACAAACATTTGATAAAGTTCTCGCTTTTTAATTTCCTCAGAAATTATCTACGAACTTGGAGTAGATCAGTTTATACAGGGTCTATAGGCTCAGGCCAATAATTTTATGTATTAATATGGACTCTTGGCTAGTACATGTGCTGTTAGTATGGTATCACCTTACCCAAGTGTTTGGTAAAGCCTTAGCTTCATTTCCGGAGGGAAGAAAATATGTGGTATGGACCCACATATCTGTACAGCTTTTGCAGAGATGCGGTCAGCATGAGGTGGAAAGGTTAGATGATTTATATAACTTAGGCCTAGACTGTTCTATTGTGGAGTATTCGAAGAGCGTGTTTCCCCGAAAAATTAAGCAGTCAGGACGTTTGGCAGGGCCAAAACAAATGAAACTACATTTGGACGAAGGAAACTACATCCGCCGCTTTGAAATCCATTTCGTCAAGCATAGTAGATCGGAATTAATATTTTCAACGCAAAAATTTGCTGTATCTTTAGAATATGAATTATCACACTTAAGGTCATCGGAATAAATGGATGTTTGTGAAGTTCCGATTTCGGTTGAAATATTATTGATGTAAAAAAGAAAGAGTGGTGGACCCAAAACTGTGTCTTGAATTACAACACTGGTGATTGAGTAGCATATTGAGTCTCATTTACCAACCATGACCTCTTGATTGACTTTGGATACGTATGACTCCATGAAATCAAGCAGAGGAGGCCGGATGTTGAGTTTTTCCAGTTCCAGCGGCAACAATGTACGGGACTTTCTTGAAGGTTTTACTAAGAAGGCAGTAACTAACTACCAGCGACTGCTGTTCGTTATGAAGGGAAACGATTAGGTTAAAAAAGGTTCAGTAACAAACCACACAGCATCGTTCATGTAAAAATTCTTGTCGTGCAAATCTCAGAAGCTGACAGATCAGACAGGGATCAAGAATCCATTGGAAATGATCTTACCAAGAATTTCTTCGGGAGTTTTATGCACACTCCGATGGTTATTAGCGTCAGACCGGGATCCAGGCCTGAAAAGTCGAAGAATAATTCAGGTCCTCCATGTTTGCGGGAGGAATCCACTCGGAATATAAGCTGAGAATAGATGGCTTAGCAACCTAGGTAGGTCTGACGCCTTGTCATTCTTAAGTTAGTCTGGGGAGACATCGACCGTGTTGAGTGTTATAGCTGAAAAACGGATGAGAGAAAAGAGCTAGCTCGGACTCATTTGTAAGGTGTCTTGCAGAAAATGCATCAAAACATTTCACCCTATCATTGTCATCGACGAAGGAGATTTTTTTCGTCATTTAATAGGGTGATGGTATCGTGATTATGCATAGAGGAGCAGCAATGACAGAAGATGTCAGCGACAGATTTGGGAGAGTTCAGATTACTGGTTACCAATCATTTTCTTTGCCTGTCGCGCGCTTGACGCATCTTCTAGCCATTTAGAAAATTTCCGTGATCGTTTGATGGACGGATAAAGAATTAGTTGACGAGATACGTAGCTGCCTATAAAACGTTATATTCTAGTATATATAAAGTGAGGTACAAGTAAATCCGAACTGTTGGACTTAAGATATCTAGGATGCGCAAGTTCTAAGATGTCTCTGGAAACATTCGACATGTCGTCACAAAGAAATGCTGCATCATAACAGAAGAGAACGTCATGGAAACTCTATAGTCAAAGACACTGACAGAATTAGCAGTGGTCCCGAACTCATAATTTAATAAAAAATTATCTATCTATCCATCAATCTAAAAAGATCCTAACTTTAATGGCATATTTGGAAAGAAAAGAGGTAGGGAACGGCGCATTTATAAATTATGGATATCAAAATGTTCCTTCATAGGAACAAACAGAATGAGAAAATCTCAGAGATAAAGATGAGTTCTACAATGTTGCTTTCGAGGTTACTTCAAAAACTGACACATTGTACGAGGTATGTATACAGACTTCTCAATCATATTCAGGAATAGAAATTTCTGTAAAACTTTGGATCATAAAGGATTGAAAACATCTGATTAGCTTGCTGGTGATGCACGCTAAAGTTGGTCTCATTGTCAGAAGAATTGTGCCCAAAAGGCATCGACGACTGACCAGCGACCCTCTATCTGTCTCTTCAGAGAGGCGTATTTGCCACCATCATCAGCGCCTACACCCGAATCATGGATGGCTCAGACGAGGCGAAGTCCAGGTTTTGTGAACAACTGAATGCCCTCA
>CACRXP010000061.1:211185-227046 GCA_902702965.1 Spirometra erinaceieuropaei
ACTTCTAATTTAGGAACTATGAATTGCATTTTGTAAAGATTCGGCCTACCTCGTCTAAAACTCGCATGCAAATTTATTTTAACTTGCTTTGATGGGACCCCGACGGGTCTTTAATAAAAATTATCTATCTATCTATCTATCAAAAGTTAGGAAAAATCTCCTAACCGCACCCCGGATACCCATAACCTTCTTTGATACTTTGGCGCAGTGACGAATGCCTTGAGAGTTGACGCCATCCACAAATCGAGGTCTCTGAACTCGTTGACTGCTTCGACTTGGCGACCTCCCATTGAGTAGTGAGATCCAAATGTCAACGGCCTCCTGTTGGTAGATCGTAATCGGATAAGTTGACATTGGTTAAGCTTGAGGTTAAGACACAATATATCAGAATATTGTTACTGGCGATTCAGATTGTTCTGTACTTGTAGGGAGTCTTCCGGTTTCTTCGTGGACTTCCCCAACTTGTGATCATCTGCATACATTATCCACTCAAAGTTCAGACAGTCCAGGCAATAGCCCGTATATATTAAGAATATAATTGGACCCAGAAATCTTGCCTACGGAACGCCACTGTGAACAGTAGACAGTCTGCCCCAGCCATACCAGGATGCTCAACCACTTCCATCTTTGCTGCCTTCGCAGAAATATTAAAGTTGAGATGACAAGAAAGGATACCCGACACAGAAGTTATATAACGGGCGGAAATCCCCATCTTCCATACCATGCTGCGGTAACTTCAGCTACCCTAGAGCGACTACCTCACGAGGATGAACATACACGTCTGTCAAAACAGCTCTTCTATGATAGAGTTGCGAAAATTCCCATTGTAAAATTCAAAAGGCAATTTGGCGAGCATACGTTTGCTTTCGATAAATTCTCTTCAGGCCTGTACATTTATATGGCTATTGAAGTAATGAATGCAAAAGATACGGGTAGATAGGGGAGGGGGAGACACCATGATTCCAGTCAGCGCCAGGGGGAGGGTGGGTCCCGGCGAATGCAGTTACATGCGGGTGTCTGGCTTGGTGGCTTTGGCCCATGGTAACTGTGGGGCCTGCACGAAATTCTTCTGCGCGCATAGGACCGGCCGGCGTAGCCTAATTGCAGCCGCCTCTGCCGTTGCCAACAAGCGCTGCCCAAGCAGTTTTGGATTGCTTGATGGGACCTTGTAGATCACTCTGAAGGCCTCTGTGGCGTCTACACGGTGGCCTGTGTCTACCATGATAATGTCGCCACCAGTGCTCGCTGACAGAAAGGACCAAAAGGATGATACAAGGCACGTTGAAGAATCCTCTTATGCGATTTCACATTAATCCAGAAAACTGGGAGGACCTCGCCCAAAACAGGCCGACCTGGAGAAGAGAAGACTGGCGATGCCATCTACAAAGTTAATACGATCGCCGCCGCCAAAGATTAACGGGAGGGTCGCAAGTCTCTCGCCTTCTCATTGTCAACCATTA
Organism: Spirometra erinaceieuropaei; assembly: GCA_902702965.1. Lineage (NCBI taxonomy): Eukaryota > Metazoa > Platyhelminthes > Cestoda > Diphyllobothriidea > Diphyllobothriidae > Spirometra > Spirometra erinaceieuropaei. The sequence goes on from CACRXP010000061.1 coordinate 212,646, forward strand.
ACCGCTTTCAAAGTGCCCCCGCTGCCAACGCGCATTCTGCGAAAAAATCGGTCACCGCTTGGACTCGGTTCATACCTGTCTTCACTTCGATCTCACACATCGGCATGGTCCGTCACTTGCGAATCCATCGCAAGAAGACTGGCGAACCGGTGCCTGGAACACTAACATACACTCGCTGCATTCGCCTCAACTGTCCTCATTGAAGCCGCACAGTCATTCACCGCATGGACCTATAAGGACACATGCGCGTTTATAAAAACCTGCAGTAAACAGCCACCGCCTATGCAACTCCATCACAGTTTGTCCACCGACGACTGCACTTCTCAAAAGCATTGTGGTGGTCCGCGCCTCCCGGCATTCAGCTGATTTGTCACGCTGTCCCCCCATCTGCTTCACACTCTTCGTCGAATCACTGCTGGGATGCGCGATGTTTGTCACTGTTCTCGCTAGCGCTCGAGGCAAGTCAACGCTGCCTCTTATCTGCTCGGCTGGCGAAACTGAGACAGGGCGAAAAACACCCAGTAGCACTGATGTCTATGTGTCTCAACGGCGGACAAAGACGACAAGCTGCCATTAGAGACCGCTCGCGGCGACTGCTGCAGAGCCTATGTGCACGCACTGTCATGGCAGTGAAGGTTGTCAAATCAAATCCGTCTTCATTGAGTTCTGATTTGGGAACGTTTGCATGTCGACCACACAACATTGACACCATCACCCATCTAAAGCGCCAATCGCCACATATCACGCAAGTGGAAAGCGTGAATCTCGGCTCCTCCATGCGAATGCATGCGTGACCCGAGTCTGAAAAAAACATACCGAACGAAGGGCCGAGGCACAAAAGGCTGCCGATTGCGACCCCAAAAGAGTTGGCGGACTGCATTGTACATCTTCAGTTTGGTAGCCATTTGGATGCCGTGACGATTACGCACGGATTTCTGCAGCCGGCTGCAGGTTTGATTGGCTTTGGAGATCCGGTGGCCCTTTCATCGTCGATTGTGATGCAGCGTGATATTGTACAGTCTAGATAGTGGAAGTTATCCATGGGATTCAATTTGGTGCCGTTGACGCGGATCCGTGGGATACTGTATTCAGCGTTTGATGACTGTTGATGAATGACTACCGTCTAGTCCATATTGATGGTCAGTTCGAAGTGGACTTAGTCGCAGGTGAAGACGTCCTTGCTTCGTTGCATTTTTTCATTGGTTGCCCCGTTGAGTGCGCAGTTATCAGCGAAGAGCAGATCATCGATAGTAACTGTGGAGAGACACGTCGAGGTCTGCATACGCCGGCTGTTAAGAAGGTGCCCGTCCGTCCTGTAGTCGATGCAGCGCCTGGGTAGTTCATCACGGTAGGCGTCCACGAGGATGACGGAGAAAATGATACTAAGGGGCGTGGGTGGGAGTACGCAGCTCTGGTTCACCCCATTGGTCACTGTGAGTGCCTCAGAGCTTGTGTCCTTGTCCGTGACGCACGCCATCATCCCGTCGTGGAGCTGACGTACCATGTGCTTGAATCGCTCGGGAGAGCCCAACTTCTGCATGATCTAATAATAATAATAATAATTTTTATTTAAGACCCGTGGGGGTCCATTCATAGCAAGTAAGAATCCAGATTCCCTTGCGGTTCACCGTGTCAAAGGGTTTCGTGAAATCCACGAGGATGGTATAGAGGTGAGTTCACATCTACTGGAACTTTCTTGTAGCTGGCGGGCAGCAAATGTCGTATTGGCGGTTGGGCGGTGTTGCCGGAATACACATTGACTTTCCGGCAGAAGTCTTTGCTATTGGTGGCCATTGAGACGATTGGGGAGGACACAGACGAAGATCTTCCCGACGGTGCTGAAAAGCGAGTTGCTCCTGTGATTGTCACAGAATTGCCGGTTTCCTCTGAGTTTGTACAGATCCGCAATGACTGCGTCTTTGAAATTCTGAAAAACCTGCCCGCAGAGCCACATCGCCTGAAATAACGCCGTCAGGTGGTCTATCAGTCGGTGGCCGTGTGCTTGTAGATTTCAGCTGAGATCGCATCGGAGACGGGTGTTTTCCTGCTGGAGAGTTCTTGCACGGTGCGGATGGTTATTGGTAGAAAGGGTGGGAGATCCAGGTCTGTGTTGGTTTTCACTCAGGGGAGCCGGTCGATGGAGGCGTCAGATATTGTGGACTGATGGTTGAGGACGATTCTGAAGGGCTCGATCCAACGCTTCAGAATCTGCGACTTCTCCGCCAGAGGCGTCGACCCATCGGAGGTGAGAAGCTGCGCAGTGTTTTTGTTTGGAGGCCGTAGATTGTCTTGGTCGCAGCGAATAAGTTCTTTGTGTCGTTGCGGTCAGCATACCCCTGGATTTCCTCGGCCTTTTGAGCCATCCAGGCGTCCTGAATTTCGTGCAATCGCTTCAGCGCAAGCCGGCGACACCGGTAGATGGTCGCTCTGTTAGCATCGACTAGACGGTTGAGGTAGGCTCTGTTCAGCCTGTTTTTCCTGGTGAGCAGGTCACTAATGGTTGCGTCGTTGTCATCAAGCCAGTCCAGGCAGAGACAACAGAGCGGCATTTAGCTTGCCTGGGGGTCTCTTACTTTGTGGCCTCCTGCGCATTTGCAGACGGAGCCTCATCCTGAAGATGTCGGGGTCATGATCCGTCCAGCCATCAGAGCCGCGGACTGTTTTGGTCAGCATCACGTCCTGCCGATCTCGCCGCTGGACGAGGACATAATCAGATGCCAGCAGATGCCAACGCCACAATCGAGGATAAGGATGAAGTAATGTTCTGTAACGTCCAATGACCTCTTCAGGGTTGTTTGAATGAAGAAACACTTTTTGGAGCGCGAGATTGGGATGGGGATGGTGTAACTGCGTGCTGGAGAAGATGGCCGGTGTCCCTTTCCCCTATCTCTGCCGATCCCCTTCCCCGCAACTTACCGTTTCTCCCCTACCGCCCTCTGTCTCTCTCTTCGTCAACACCGCCTTCGTCCCTACCCTGAATTTGCCCGAAACTCTGCGTTCCCCATCGGCTAATAAGCTAGCATATCTTTCTCTCCTCTCTCTCCAGACACATATATCCCCTGTTTTATCTCATCCATCTAGTACAATTTCCTATAAATTTACTCATTGCCAATTCCCATCTCCGTCCATTATATCTTATCTCCTCCTTGTCGTTCCTTCTTCCTTTAAGTGCAGATGTGTATCGCAAGTTACTAACAACCCTATTCATATCAACGTTAGCCAGGATCTCTTCCCAGTGCTTTGCGACTTTGGTGTCTGCTATCCTTGACGTCCTCGGCTGCTATAGTTTTGCACAATTTCGCAAAAGAGACTGACCATTGTCGTTTGAACAGCCGAGGCCATGAGAACCCAGAAGTCCTCTCTAGGCCGTATGGTCTGTGCCAACGCAGGGTTTGAAGTCACCGAGGGCAATCAACTTATCCGCCTTCAGCATAGTTGCCATGAGGGCATTCAGTTGTTCACAAAACCTGGACTTCGCCTCGTCTGAGCCATCCATGATTCGGGTGTAGGCGCTGATGATGGTGGCAAATACGCCTCTCTGAAGAGACAGATAGAGGGTCGCTGGTCAGTCGTCGATGCCTTGTAGCAGACAGGGCAGTCGTTCCACGATGTCGTATCGGATGGAAAAGGCGACGCCCGCCTCACCTCTCTCTGCTCTGGGGCGGCCGCTCCAGAATAGGGTGCAGCCAACACCCGCCTCCTCCAGTTGACCTTGTTCGGAGAACTGACTCCCGCTGAATGCAACGGTGTCCACCATATATTGCAATAGTCTCCAAGCGACTAGCCCGTCCTTCTTTCCGGCCGATGACTTATGGGATTTTCTAAAGAGGAACGAACATTCCAGGCTGCCAAAATGAGCGATGGGGAAGAGGAGGAAGAGGCGTAGAGAGTATTTTGTCTTGTGTCTTGGTTTCGACCGCGTGTTTTACATCTGCGAACCATGGTCTGCGCAGTTGTCGTGAGTCCAATTTCGTCTAGGACATATTTTATAGCCCCCCCCCCTCCTCAAGGGAAAAGCAATACACCCCGTTAGTAGAGTTGCTTTATCGCATTTGACGGATGCCGCTGTACACTGTGGGTCGCGGAGCTTAGTTAGAGAACGACCAATGGCCCGGGCCGCCAACGTGATTGCCATTCGCCTTCACCGCGGGGAAGAGAATAGAGTAGACAGTCGAGAGATTGAAGAGTGAGGGCAGAGGAAAATGGGGGAAAAGGGGGAGAAGGGGAGAGGAATGAAGAGGAAGAGGATGGGAGGAAGAGGTTAAGGACTAGGAGGACGGAGGATGGGGGGAGAAAAGAAGGAGAAGGGATGCGACGAAGGTGGGGGACGAAGCGGGGTTTGGGGGGGGGGCGGGAGAGGAGCAGTAGTACAATGTGGGGGATACACAGGGATACCCTCGCCTTGTTTGGCCAACTTGTCGAGGCGGTCACCGGGGTGTGACCGCTAGACAGAGCCTAGCTTCGAGGAGTCACGTGTGAGGATTGGATGCCAGTTAATAGACGCTAGGCGTTGCCACACCTGCAATCAAGTGAGTGACCGACTACGGCCTTTATGTGGGCCTACAATTGGGCGCCACTGATAAAGACCGCCAGACACATACACACTATCCGCAGGCAAATAGTAGCACTCAAGAGACGTGCACGTCTATTGGCGTTACTTTCTCTTGACCGTGACGGATAACCGGTAAGTCGAGTTCTAAATCTGTAACACGGGGCGCTTTGCATTTCTGAGAGAGAGAGAGAGAGAGAGAGAGAGAGAGAGCAAGATAAATTAAGTCTCTCCGAGTTTTGCGAGCTGATACTACGTAACTGCTCACAGTACCAGTTAACTGATTCACTTAATATATATGTTTAGGATTTCGTAGCGTTAATCAGTAGCAGAAGTCTCCCTACAGGAAGCTCCCACTCAATGTGCAGTTGGCCTATGCTCAATATAGACCGTATGTTCGAAGACAAACGCAGTACGATCGTTCGATCCCATTATTATGTTATCGTTTAAGTACAGCACAGAGCCCCCGCTCTAGACTAAGGAGGAGATTTAGGCAGATTTAAACTTGTTCTGCCTTAACGCGTGCTCAACATGCTACTTTTCTGCACAGAAAATCTCCAGATGAGTTCCTTGCAAATATCAGGTTCTTGGGACAATCATTGAAAAAAACCATCCCGCCATTTGTTTTCGGACGTAAAAATGGACTGGGCTATCTGTTGTTATTCCAGCACCTAGCCTTATTACTGGGCACCCTTCACATCCACTCAACAATCAACGTCTAGGATTCTAACTGGCTGCCTGGCATATATCAGTCACCCAAAAATAATTAGCAGAAAGCGGTTTGCTAGTGCTCCAACAGCATCAAAACCGTAAAAATTTCAGTGGTATCGACAAGTAATGCCACTTCAGAAGATTAACAACATCGATATGAATAGGGAGCTCAAGGGCGAAAGCCTCATTCCCTTAATAAACTGACTTAAGCTGACTTAAACTGAGTAACGCTGGGATATGTTCCTGTCCATTCCAGTTTAGCCCTGTCTTTAGATCGGGGTCATGCGCTAACAGGGTCTTATCTACAGTAAAAAAGGCGCCGTCATCATTATTATACAAAAAGTCCATAACACAGAAACATAGAAACTATTGACAGTGCAGAAAAATAGACAAGTTTTTCAAAATCTCCCTTTCCAGACGAACTTACAAAAATATGACTCAACAAATCAAATTCTAGAGTAAGAGTACAAACAATTCTGTATGCATGGACATCTAAAAATTGGAGGTGAATAGACAAAAATGTAGATATTTCCGTTGTTATTTGCCAAATGGTTTTTAATGTTCGGGTGTATTTTCGTAGGAGAGGCATCATTGCCTCTAAGCCCCCAAACATTCACAACATTTACATTAAATTGAGGAAAGTGATTCGCGCGTGGGATCCTATCAAAGGTCGCGCTTCAAGGTTGCGATTCGACCGCCAACTTTGACGGTGAACCAGTTTGGGAGCACTTTAGGCATGGCTCTGGACAGGAGAGTTTCCCTGCTGTTTTCTGCCCTTCCCAACAAAAGTATTTATTATTTGCTTAAATCTATTTTTGGCAAGCACTGTGTACGGCTGACGAGCGCACGGTTATTGTTCTTGTCGGGTTGCCAGCCAGGGGCAAAACATATATATCAAGAAGGTTGACGCGCTACCTAAACTGGATTGGCATCAACACTCGAGGTACCCGTTGCAAACTCTAACAGTCCTTCTTAGTTTTTAATGTCGGTGACTACCGTAGAAAGGCTACTTGTGAGAAAGGGCATGACTTTTTTGACGACTCCAATACAGAAGCTGCATCTATTCGAATGTGAGTGTTCTAGTTTTTACACGTTATATCAGATTTCTTGCCCTCAAATTCTTAAGACTAAATTGCCCAATGTCCTACCCTTTTCTCTGACATCAATTACAGTATGTTAGATAAGTGTCCGTGCGAATAAGCCAGTGTCCGTATTTTACTTTAATATCAAAGGAGAATACGGACACATATGTTGTCAAAATCTGTAAAAAAAATATTTTCTCGAACGACAGACTTTCCAAAGTCTACATTCTGGCGTAACTGACTTATGCATACTAAAAATTTACCATCTTACCTCTTAGTTAAACAAGTATTCGCCCAGATACTACCTTACCTGTTATCCGAGATTGAGGTTGTGGCGCAGTTTGGTCTCATGTCGAAGGTTTCACAGGGCAGAATTTCATAAGGGTCGAAAATGTCTTTAAGCATAAGTGCGGTTTTGTTTTATGATGTCTTAAAATATTCGTTAGTGCGCCTATTTTTCTTAAAAACCATACCCGTTCCACGTTAAATTAGAGGAGCAAACCCAGGGTACTTGGGTTGTTTGTTTGATATCCACTTTGGTTATGGAAGCAGCGCCCAAGTAAATATGACGTTCTGCTTCTATTTCAAATGGTGTTTATGCAGGCCACGAGTAAGTGGCATGTCCTACATCGTCGTTCTATGCCTACAGCCTCCTACCTGCCTCGATGTCGCACACTCAAAAGTTCAGTTTACACTCCATCATACGAGGGATGATCTGCCTCTCACTGTTCGGCATTGTATAAACGTAGGAAGACAAGAGAACTCTCGAAGTGAATGATTCAGTCAATCATCACGACCTTTTAAGTTATGATATTTATCTTTGTCAGGTCAGCAAATACGGCTACATCTGAACACATTCCTACAGACTGACGAAAACTGTAGCAGAGAGAGAGAGAGGGAAGGCACAGTTTTCCAGAAATACCTATAGGGTCATCTGGACACGATTTGGTGTCTCACACCTGACGTTCATTCCATTGTGGCCCCAGTTGGCGCCTAGCTCTCATCTGTTATTCCACGAAGCTAGGCGGAAATGATTGCTACATCCGGATAATTACTTTGTTTGTCGGCAAAAGCAATATGAGAGTGGTTGATGTGTCACTCTAACACTAAGGAACTTACGCATAAAGTCTACTTTGGTTATTAAAGAGGGGTGTGGTGACACACCGAGGTGCGGGTTCATGCTGCGCCTGTCACCTGCGTCTTCGCCCACTTCTGGTCTTCTTCACTCCATCTTGCAACCAGGCCTAGATGGAAGTAGAAGAGAGAATGCGGTAGATGCAGCTCAAGACAACTATCATTATAAACTAATTCGCTTGCAAGTCACCGTTCGTGCGCCCGACCTGCTGTGAGGCATACGGTGGGAGTCGACGGAATCGACGATCGAACTGTCGGTTTGTAAATAGGTCAGCCATGTAGCACTCGTGGGCTTGATATCGTGCCATGTCAGTCACTACGACGACTCCTGTCGCCAGTATTTTTAGATCATTGTTATGGGAAAATACTGGCAGAAGGTAAAAAAGGTAATATTCTTCCAACTGCAACCCAATTCACGCGTAAATCTCCACGCCTTTCCCACGCTTGTATCGGCCACCCTCCCACTCGGCAGATAAACTGTCTTGATGTTATCCAGATTGATCTAGCAAATAATGGCAAGAACGTGGATTCTGCTTCAGACTGTTTTATACTGAGGGCTTCGTAGGAACTGCCTCGCCTTATCGCCTTGAGTACCACGCTGACGTGATGATTAGGTGCCAAAGTACACTTTAAGCCCAAGGGACAAGACCGATGGCTGGTCATGTCTTCTCTGATACAAAGAGTTTTATTGATATCTCACTTAAAAGTCTTGTTTTTAATGATACTCGAGCAGTTACAGGCTTAGACGAGAGGGCGACTAGCACTTATTGGCAGCAAAACTCGAGGAAAATATATGCTGCATGCACTCGTCCATTCAGATTGTTATTCGGGACGTAAGCTTTAATTTGTCGGATTCCCCAGCTCACTTACCCGCGGGACCTCGATGCCTTACCAGTTTCTTGTTTTTGTCTATGCTAGACTCTGTTGCAGAGAACTCCTTTCAGTCGTTGCCAATGTGTTTATCGTGATCTGTGTGTAAATGTTATTTAGTCATGCACACATGTTCGCTACAGAAACCAAAACAAGTCGCTGTACCTAAGATGGCTAGTCAGATGCACAGATGTGTAAATACTACACATCAAATCACCATCATCTACAAATCACTCGTTATTGCGAAAATGTCTCTGTTTCTCGGGAAATCAACTTACAGTTCCAAGTGACCTCTTCATTGCTCGCTTGTCGGTCTCCCATGTTGCCTTTATCCCTGTGCGCTTTCATCTGTGCAGGAAATAAAATGAAACCACTAAACAGCAAAGTTTATGTACTTTTTAACTACTTCCTTTATACACTATTTGCCTGTCGCCTTCAATTAGTTTTGACCCTTCTCCTGCCCTCTCGCCTTGCAGGAAAGCAGCGTCCGATGCGCTTGATGACCTAACGGAGTGGCTCGAGGCTGACGGAGAGATCGCTGTCTTCGATGCTACTAACACCACTCGTGCACGTCGCGAAATGGTTTACAACCACTGTGTCAAACATAAGTTCAAGGTCATCTTTGTGGAGTCGATCTGTGACAACAAGAAAGTAATTCAGGCCAGCATACTTGTAAGTCCACATCATTTCCCTCGCTGACTCAGGAAGTCTACTTCATGCTGTTTTTTATTTTTATGCTTTTATAGTCCCGTATGCTCTGTCCTCTTTACCCGCTTATTGCCCCCTTCGCCTCTGCCTCTTTGCGAACAGGAATATCACTACCTTTCTGCATAATTACCCCGCGTATGCTCTGAAAGTAAATTTTAGGTGTATGAGTCGTTCTTACTACGCGTCAGCATGCAATGTCACAAAGTCGCTCGGTCGAGAAATCTGCCCTCTTTGTTGTTTATTTTCTTAGGGCTTAGGGAACGAGGACGACCACTTGGTATTTAAACGTGTGTTCTTTTTTTCAATCAAAGCAGACTAATATTACCTTAAATTCGTCCGATACCTTCAATTAACTTCACATTTTGGGATCAACGAAGACCTTTCTTGTCGCCTATGCCATTTAGTTTTTCTAGACAAAACCTGATAAGAGCTCAATAATTTTCCATGCTCTTGGGAGCTTTATATACCTGATGGTTTACTCCTAGTACCCTGTCATCCTCACAGATGGTAAAATTAAACATTCATAATTTCCGACCTTCTAGGCTTATAGTCTCAAAAACCTAGAATGCGGTGGGGAATCCGCAAAGTCAGTCAGCTTAATATAGCATAGCTAACCGCATCTTACTCAAGCTTCCCGGCACTTGCCAAGTGTTGTGGTTCGGTCTTACCGCGGTTCGAGTTAACTCCGCGACTTTGCGCGAGCTACACTATCGACCTCATAAAATAAACTCGGTTGTCACGATCGACAAGAGCCCCTTTTTCCTGGAGAGGACTTGGTGGTGACTTTAGCCCAACGGTGTTCAAAGTAAAGCATATTTATGCTTCGCCCGGCACACTTTCCAGTCACAAGTAGTCAAGTCGGGTAAAGACAAACGTGGCTCAGTGGCTGATGAGATTAAGCTCACACATACGTGTACGTGAACCCGTCTTAAATGCGGAGATCTGGGATCTCGCATAGGTGGGAAGGACCATTGGGACCACAGTCAGGAGGAATCATTGCGATCTAACCCTTGTCCCAAAGAAGTGCCAAGTTAACACGTCAGCCTGCAGCCTTCCAAGCCAGTGCGGTGGTGGGTTAAGGCTTGTTTTGGTCGTCTAATCCAAGGAAACTGGACACTAGATCTGTACCGGAACCACTTCACTCTCCTTTTCCTTCTCTCACACCAACTGCCAGTCCAGACAAGGACACCAATGCCGGAATTTGGCTCAGCGGCTAACGGGACACAAAGCCCGCCGCACGATCACAAAATGCGGAATCTGCTTAGTGCGAATTCCCACCTTAAATACACGATCAGATCACTGCATCCTCAGACTCCGCTCTGTGTCAGCTTCCGTTGTTTTCAAATTGACCCAACTGTGAAAGAGGCGGCGCCTCGGTGGGATTCGAACCCACGCAGTAAGAGAAAGGCTTTAGCACAGCCAGCGCTCTAACCACTTGAGCAACGAGGCCCCGCCGGACGACGCAAGTTTAATCACATTTGGGTCAAGTTACCGGCCCAACCTACGCCAACGTCTAGAATCCACCAAATCTGATACATTAAGTTGACTGCCCAAGCAGGATATCCTATGTACTTCACCTGGAATCCACCAGATGGCTACCAGGCTCACTAATTCATAGATGTCTTGGCAGATGTTTTGATCCAAATGTTATTAAATTCGTGTCGTCCGGCGGGATCTCGTCGCTCAACTTTATAGTGAGAGTAGACTCGCGCAGCATCTACCGCACCCTCTCCTCCCCACCTGCGTTCGGTGTCTCGACATGGTCAAAAAAGCCGGAGGTAAGGGAGGGCTCAGGTGGCTGGCACGGCCGGACCCTCACCGAGGCGTACCGCCACATCCCCTGGTTCACAACAAACACTTGACCAGGATTTTACCCAACAACAACAACAGCATCACAACGGGTCAGAAGGACGAGGATGGCTGGGCAGCCATACTCAGCGGGAGCGCAAGCGCATCTACCGACAGGGAACCAGGTACCTTCCAGCGCACACCGGGCTGCGAATGCCATGGTTTGCTGATCCTGGCATAGCAGACGCTTACAATCCTTGAGGCCCTCTAGAAAATATACGTGCACTTTGTCCGTCGTCTTCGGCGGAGGCCATAATAACCTGGCGTGCGTCGGTGGCTTTGGTCTAGATTAAATTGTAGTGGGTTACACCTGCGCAGCATCGACCTCTCGCGCGTCCTTCGCACTCCCGTCGTGTCCCATTGACGACGAGACCTAGCACCATTGGTTGGTGATGGAACGGCGCAATGACCGACCAAGCACTTGCAGCCCCTGCTCTACGCGTGCCCCACGCGTGATTTTTGTCTGTGCCAGTCGATCCTGACTGCGTTCACTGTTGTATTCGTACTCACGGTCACTGTTGCACTTTATGTACTCAAACACGTTATTGTGTTGGTTTTTAGCCCTTCACATCTAGCGGGACCGAAAACCCTGCATGTTCTTTTTGGGCAATTTTTTCAGATGTTTTACTCCTCCAAGCTAATCGGCGCTCTCCGCAAAATTATTTTTCCGCTCACATTTAAATGACTTGATTTCTTACAAGGGTTTCATTTGCTTACGCTCGAGGATAAGTTTGCACGAAATTTGAAATCTTTCTTAGGTCTATAGAAAACCCACAATGGACTAAAAATATTTATACTATTATTCCCACATTGAGGGAGAAGCTGCCATAAATCTGTCCGTTTTTGCAGACTGAACGAAACGCTAGATCGCTGCTGACTTCTGCATATTTTGTACTTTACCTAATCCTTTCGGATAATCCAAGAGGCAAGACCCTCTCAAAATTTCGTTAAGTAGCTCCAAAAGAACAAGAGTTACTGCCACAACAACCTAGTTTTTGGACGAGAAGTGAGCATAGAAGTGGTCTTATATGCGCATAGTTCACCTTGCGGGACACAGGTTTTCAGCTCTAAACAAGACGCGTTATTATATTCTACGAAAGGTGATTGAAATTGACTATATCATTACAAAACAGAGGAAACGAGTAGCAATACATGCTTGTATCTCCTGCACATACTGACGATAAAAATATTGCGTTTTGAAGGAACTCCAGTGAGTTTTATTACTGCTGTATCTGAAATTCAACATTTTTAAAGGCAAATTGGATTTGAAAGCTGGCAGAGCATAATTTCTGTACAATAAGCTTACCTCTCCTGACCTTTGGTAGCCGACACGCAATTTGTAGAGGACAACACGTCACAAGACACGTCGTTATCTTTCAGCACGCTCTTAAATAACACATATTACGTAGGCACTGTTACAGTAAGGATTGTCATTGAACGTATTCTAAACAGGCTATTCGTAAGCCCTGCCATACTGACTTCCGACGAAGCATCTTCCGAGGAGGAAATTTTTGCTGGTTTAGTGTGGTTCTTCTACTGACTTCCACCACCCGTGTACAGTAAATCGTACTTTATGGAAAGACGGCACAAGGATTCATTTATACCTATTCTATGCTAGTTGTCATCTTGCTCCAATGCCTCCCCGGAGGGTAATTTCTCAGTTTTTTAATTGCTTGTAGGTAGGAGGTGTTGTCAGTCGCCGTCATGGCGAGTCTTACAGCCTCCTGGTTTATTATTATTGTTCGCAGGACATGCAACGTGTGCGTGGGACAATGCAAAGATAGGACTCAGCAAAATTTCACGACTGTCCTCTCCATACAATAAGCATAGGAGAATGATTAGTTCAGTTCTGAAAGCGCTTGAAGTTTCAAAGTCATAGACTGTGTACGCCATCAAGCAGCAGAAAAAGGAATCGCGGCAACATAACATGACAACATAATGGAGAGGGGGTATAATTCAACTCACACAGTTCAAAATGTAATCACAACGACGTAATGTGGTTATACAGGCAGGGGATGACAGGAAATGAACAATTTATAAATGTGTGAGTTTATATGAGATGACGTCATTTTGCATGGGTGGTTTGGGGGGTAATACGGCCGGTACCGTCCTTTCAGGCATTACGAACAGCGTTCAAAAACGACGTTGAAATAATGTGGGGAATTACCGCGTTCATGGGACTCAATGGTGTCTGCAGGTGCAGTTCAAGGGGGGGGGTTGCTTATATTGCACCCTGACCGAGATATTCAGGCATATTTATTAGCACTTTGCGACTAAGGCAGCGGGTTGTGGCACAAATAGAGCGCGATGATCGAACAAAATATCAACTGCCTCCCGCAGTTCACTGTTTTTAAGAAAAGTTCTTATGGAACCACTACTGTAACCCTAAAAAGGAACGCGCAAGTTGCAACAGCCTCCTGGTTTGTTTGTGTCTTTCAGAGGGCTACGTGCGTTTTGCAAGGCGCACCAGATCGTCTCTTCACAGGACGATATGGAGAAAAGACTTGTCATGCGAGTGCTTCCTCAAAATACACACACACGTGTATATGTAGCATTTTCTAGACCAAAATCCCCCCTTCCTACCGCGTGCGAAATTTTAAGGATGCGATTCCGCCTAAAGCCGGCGTAAACTGTGAATCCCTTGTGCAACCTCGACCTACACCGGCATCGCTAACCAAGGAGAAAGTGCAGACACCTTAGGCAGTGTTGTTATCGAGTGCACTTTACACGGGTAGTTGTGAAAGGCATCCGGTCAAAGCCGAAGTTCTATCGTATGGGAATTAGCCTGGAATTATCTTCCTAGCGAATCAATTTTTTCCAACTCTCTCGAAAGCTCCAACTCCTTTTGTAAGCTTGCTGAACCCAATTGATCCATTTTTCGCTAATTTCGGTGCCTACTTTACCGTGGTGGATTTTGTCACCGCGGCTCTTGCGGCGACTCCTGTGTAATTCCGATGCCCTCTCACTTCTCAGAGGTGCCATTATTGCCGCACGCGCCTAATACCTTGGATTTTAGTCATCTAACAAAATATGTATGTTGCAAGCTGGTCTTTTGAGACAAACGACTTAAACCAATTTACTCTTTTCGGTTAATAGTCCACCGGATGTTATATTCCGGATCTGCCTAGTTGTTACCAGTGCGTAAAATTCCGTTTTCTTGGGCGAGAAACAAAGTGCAGGTCCTGCTGCTCCAGGGGCAATTTTCGAGTTACTTTTTAGGGTTACCGTAGTTTGAAGCATTTTGTCCCCGGTACGAAGTTGAAGTAGGCAAGAACGGCAGGATGCAGCTGAAGAGCAGTCGCGAAATTTTTTGGCACCAATAAATCCTGCCGTTCTTGCCTACTTCAATTACAGTAGTTTGCTCCCTGAAGGATTTTTTTTATAAACATTGTACTGCGGTAAGCAACTGATACTTTTTCTTCGACCATCGCGCTCTATTTGCGCTACAACACACTACTATAGTCGCACTTTGTTGATAAATCTACCTGAATATTTCGGT